>PVKN010013379.1:0-19976 GCA_004027915.1 Capromys pilorides | reverse complement strand
GGCATAGGGGACTATGGTTCATTCGATCCCTAGTGCCACATGCCTTACCAGACCCAACCTTAAGGTAACCTGAGCCAGCCAAAAACAAAATAAAAATTAAAAAAAAAAAAAAAAAAATCAGCATTGTATTCCTTTCCAATATTACATGCACTCCTTATAAACCTCAGGAGTACAGAAGTGTGGGAGGTACAGAGTGAAAACCACAGCTCCTTTTTTTTTAAATTATTTTATTTTATTTTAAACCTCATTTATTTATTTGTGTTATGGCTGGCTCAGTCTACCCTGAGGGTGGGGCTGGCACAGCATGTGGTGCGGGGGATCGAACCGTGGTCCCTGTGCTTGCCTAAGCAGGCACTTTAGACCGCTAAGCCATCTCACTGGCCCCACAGCTCCTTCTAATTAATCCCTGCCAGATTAGCACCAGCACCATCCTGCATCTGGCAGGTGTGCGTGTGCGCATGCCCCACCCAGGACTGTGCTCGGCTGGTGACGCTGTGCCTCTGTTTGCTGGGCGCTGGGCGCGTCTTCCGGTGTGCACACACGTAGCTCTCCAGCACCCTTTCAGCAGTCAGACTGGCCGTTCCCTGGCTAGCAGGGCCCTCTTCCTAGACCTTGCTGCTGTATGCTTTTCTGTTGTTAATGGTGCTGTACCTTGCATACAGGTGCCTGGCTGCTCATTTCCAGGGGCTGGTTGTAAACTGTCTGTGGTCTCCAGGGTGAAGGGACGTTGCGTTCTGAAGCAGCCAGTAGCTACTATTTTCTTTCTCTACTTTTTGTCGTGGGGAACAGGGGAGATCTCAGTGCCTCCTGTTTTATTTAGATCATTAGTGCCTGTATCGCTAAACTTGCAGGTGTCTCAGAACTTAGTCTCTCAGCCTGCTTTCCTGAAGAGTGGCTTTCAGGGTTAGTTTGGAGATAGAGCCATTTTGTAGCCTCGAGGCCTGAGTGACTCATGGTCGTCCTTGTAGGAGCATCCCTGGGTCTTCCCTCCTGTGAACCTCTGTACCTGGCTCTCCAGGGGAACCAGCAAGGAGCAGGCCTTGTCAGGAGGACCGAGGGGTGCCTGTGAGGACAGATGGGCCTCAGGGGGTTGCCTTCCACAGTGATTAGAACCGCCAGGCTTCCCCTCCAGGTGGCTCTGAGAGAGCTACCTCCAGGCTGTGTGCTCGAGAAGCTTAAGGTCTGTGAGGAAAGGGGAGGTGGGGAGGTGTTTCACCAAGCAGAGCTGGGCAGGGTAGTGAGGGCTGCCTGAGGCAGAAGGGTGCTGCCCCTGAGTGGGGGAGCCTGCAGATTTGTGGGGGCCTGGAGTATCTGACTTCATGTTGGAGTAGGAGTAAAGGTTGGTTTGTTCCAGAAGAAGAAAGCGGTAGTCTGAAGATAGGACAATTCTTGGAGGCCACAGGAGCCAGGCGAGGGGCGGGAAGGGTGTGGGTACTGGCTCTCCAGCCTGCCCTTGGTTCCAGGCTGAGCAGCAGAGGCCGTTCTGTCTCCTGTTCTCCTTGCCTAACTCTCAGGCTCGTCCCCAGCTGCTTCTGTCTGTGCTCCCTGCCTCAAGGGGTGGCCTGGCCTCCTGTTTGCCTGTGAGTGAAGGGACCTGGCTCTTCCGACTGCCCATGTGCTCTAGAGACAGTTGTCTATTGGTGGCACTCTGCGTGCCTGAAGACAGCTGTGGTCCCTGCACCCACACACCTTGCTGTTCACTAGAGACAGGAAGGCAGCGGGCCGTGAGTCTCGCCCAGGTCTGCCCAGAGGTTACTTACCCAGCAGCAGAGGCAGAGTTAGTAATTACGAATTCTTCCTCCAACATCCCTGCCCCCAGAACAGGCCACAGTTTTTTAGCTGCAACTTCTGTGCAAATGGATAGTTCAGAGCTTCTCTCTAAGTTTATAGTTAACTAACGAGCATGCACAATGTATTATTCCTACTTTCACCTCCTATGATTTTCAGGCACTGGAGGGAAGGGACGGGCAGAACTGGGGTTACTGTGCCCGTTACTCCCGCTGGCCTCCCAGCTCTTCCGTCTGCCCAGCACTCTCTCCACTGACTGACTGCATTGTCTCACTTTCCTGCTCCCACAGTATCTAAGTATAAAAGAAGACTGCAATGCTATGGCGTTCTGTGCTAAAATGAGGAGCTCTAAGAAGACCGAGGTGACTGAGGTGGCCCCTGAGCCTGGCGTGGAGGTGACCTTCTACCTGCCAGACCGGGAGCCCCTGCGACTGGGCGCGGGCGAGTACACAGCAGAGGAGCTGTGCATCCAGGCGGCGCAGGAGTGCTGTGAGTGCGGGGCCGGGCTGGAGGCGGCTGACCTCGGAGCAGATGCAGCGGCCCCCTCCTGCCAGGCTGCTGCTGTATCACTCCTGAGCTGTGTTTGTGTGTGAGAGAGAGGGGAGCAGTGTCAGCCTGGCATGGTGGCCTGTACACCATGCGCCCCGAGCCACCTGCGAGGGGCCCTAGGCAGCTTACTCCTCAGAACCAGGGACTTTGGCAGCTTGTGTCTGCCTCCTTTGAAACGACGAGCCAAGCTGAACTCGGGCCTCAGAACTTGGTCTCAGTGTGAGCCCCTCAGGGGGCTCGTGGTCCTGCAGCTTGGTGGATCCTCCAGGGCTGGTGGAGTGCATGCTGGAAATGGGCTCCTTGCGGGTTGTGAGTTACATTTCAAGAAAGCAGTTTGGTGGTGACGAAGTCGCATGCTCACTCCTTCCTGGGAGGTGGAGCCACGTTCGGGTGGTTGGTCACTGTAAGACTTGCCTGCCCGCTGGTGTCCAGCTTGCCCAGAGCCCTTTGTCTGCCTGCTATAGGTCCTCCTGCTTCAGCTGTGTTTGCAGCCGGGTCTCAGGAGGGGAAGTGCGCCCTGCCTCCTGCTTGCAGAGCGTCTTGGAGTCATAGTGCGAGGTCGTTTAGGCAAGGCAGCAACATGTGCAGCTGCTCCAGACAGTGGCCGTATCGCGTTCCTCCAGTTTGAACCATGGTGGCGCTCACGTGACTGTTGTGTCGGCTGACTCAGCACTCTGAGACCGTGCCCTGCTGCCTGGTGGCCAGTTGTGCATGCACCATTGGTGGGTCAGAGCTGCCAGGCACTGAGACTTGCAGGTCGTCAGCCCAGCGCGAGTGTGTTACACATGCCTGTCGTGGGCCCAGCTGCTGCACATGAATCAGTGCTTCCGCAGAGCGTTCAGGGCCCTTTGCCTGTAGTGCCCATTCCCGTGTGAGGCTTCCCATGCAGACCCTGACCTCTCAGGTTGTTCGTAAGCATCACCTTTACACAACTGTGGAGCTCCTGTTGGCGGGTGCTGAGGACCTGCAGGGCATGGGGTGGGAGCCTGTGGGCTGAGGCCAGACCCTGTCCTGGACCCTGTGGCCTGGGCTCCGAGGGCGGGCGGTGTCTGCTCTGTAGCTGGCTCAGGGGAATGTTAACAATGCACAGGTGCTGAGTGCTACAGCTTTTTGTAGCACTCCTGATGATCACAGCAAGCTGTACTGTGGTGTGGTTGGTTTCTTCCTGCCTGTGGGGGAGTTCTTTTCTTAAAGGGCTCTGTCCCTTCAGCATCCCCACTTGGGTGTGGATCCTGTAGCGGGGAGTCTTGACCAGATTGGCTGCATCACAAGAGGCTGCTGCTTCCTTGTAAGATGACGGCAGTCACACCTACCCACTGAGTGTCGGGAGGACTAGGAGAAAAAATATAACAAATATAATGCTAGCATGATATCTGACACGTGGCCCTGGTAGCTGTTAGTGTTGTCGATTTTTGGTGCTTTCACATAGAAAGCTGTCATTGCCTTTCTTGTCGGTGGGTAGTTATGGGTAGGCAAGGTTGTTAGACCTGGGCTAGACTTGCAGACAGTTCCATAGCTGCATATAACTTATTCTTTCAGTAGGATGTGTGCATTCAAATGTAAATATGGGCTGGGGGGTCACAGGTCTTAAACAACTGTGGCTGTCCTTTCCCCAAGTTTTTGTCATGCTTATTGATGGACAGGCAGCCTGGCGTGCGGAGCACAGGCATGGTCAGAACAGCTGGCTTAGGGCTGGCCAGATAGCTCAGCAGATTAAAGCCCTCAGGGGCCTTCTGAGACGTTGATTGAGGCTCAGCGTGATGACACATGCCTGTAATCCCAGCATTTGGGAGCTGAAAGCAGGAGAATCACTATAAGTCCAATCTGTGTAGTGAGACCCTGTAGTCCCAGTAGACCCTGTCCTAAGATTAAAAAACAAAAACAAACAAACAAAAAACCCAGCTGGCTTAAATATACATCTTCTTACTGGTTGGATAAAAGTATTTATGGTAATGGTACAGAGCACTTAAGTGAATTTATTATTAATGACATTAGAGTTTAATCACTGACAAAATCACTTTGGTTATTATTTATTCCAACATGCATTTTGTGCACTACTGCCAGGAACTGCTTTGCATATTTAATGCATACCCACGACACTAGAATTGTTTAAACGTGTTTTGTAAGAAACAACCAGGAGCTCCCCAACTCCAAGAATATTTCAGTCTGTGAGTAGCATAGTGCACTCCAACCACTATGAGGGGCATTTGAGCCCCTCACGTGGCCTTCTGCTCTTGTAAGCAGGCTTTGGTGCTGAGACTGTCGTAGCCACCTATAATGAGAAGCACCATCAGCTTTTCTTTGTACATGACTTTAGGGTGGTTTGCCAAGAACTCCGTGCAGTTCCACGGAATTGTGGTTTTCAGTTAGTGTAATTGAAACTGCTGGATTGAACTTAGTTGAAAGCTGTGTCAGCCTTGGAGGATCCGAGGCACCTAGGTTCCTCCTGGGCAACAGTTTTCTTTGCTCAGGACAGGTGTGGAAACAGGTGGCAGGGTGATGTATGTCCCCGCAGGCTCTGATGCATCCCTCTCCGCAGGTATCTCTCCTCTGTGTCACAACCTCTTTGCCCTGTATGATGAGAACACCAAGCTCTGGTATGCACCCAATCGTGTCATCACCATCGACGACAAGATGTCCCTCCGGCTCCACTACCGCATGAGGTAGGAACCTGTCTGTTCTCCTGCACTGAGTCATTTGCTAAGGGTTACCGTCTTTTTTATTTAAATGTAGTTAGTGCAGGGTCTACAGGGTCTAACTGTACAGTTCAGACTTGTAGTGATCTCCTGTTTTCAGCCTCCCAAGCGCTGTGATTACAGGTGCACACCACCACACCCAGTCTCAGTTGCAATCTCAGCGTGCCCTCGAGGCGGGGCCAGCATGGCACTCCAGGGATTAAACCCCAGTGCTTGCACCTGCTAGTCCATTGAGCTATCTGGCTGGTCCTTTTTTTTTTTTTTTTTTAGCAGTTGTTTCTGTAGTTTGTAACTTGCCCATTTGCTTTGTCTGAGGAAGGACCAGGATCTGGAGTCTAGTTCATGGTGTCACCCTGCTCTGCTGTGTAGTCTGCAGAAGAAAGGGTTAGGACACAGACTATTTGGAAGAATGTACAATGTACGCCGTCCAGCAAAGGGTCCTGAGGGCGAATTGTGGTTGGGAGCTGAACGTAGTGGTTTGTGACCGGAACTGAAAAAGAAACACAAACAAGTAGATAAAACATCAGCCTACAGACATATCCTAAGCGCATTGGCTTTTAAAACTTTTGAAGTGTGTGATACATATGGATGAACTAGGTCATGACGTAAAGTACATTTCTCACCAAAAGCTGCAGCTAAGAGGTAGCAGCCGGAGTACTGCCTAAAATGGTATCTGAGGTTGACGGTTCTTTGAGGGAGTGGTGTTTTGATCGGGGAGTACACGTCTGGCTGCAGGGCCGTAATTTTCCTTCTAACAAGAGTGCACGTTCTCCCCCGTATGGCAGACTGCTTGGTGTCAGTGTCTCCTAAGCTCACGCAGACGGTTGTTATTTCCGTAGCTGCAGGCCCTTGCCTTTTACATAAGCGTATCTTGTCATCAGATAGACTTTAAAGTGTGTTAGATACTAGTTAGCACATAGCATGAGATCTGCAGTGGAATTGGTATAGGGGAAAGACCCTTCTTGGGAAGGATCTTAATTTATGTTTGCCTCTGTGTGTGTGTGTGTGTGTGTGTGTGTGTGTGTGTGTGTAAATCAGCATCTAGCTCAGATGCTAGTAAGGTGCGAGAACATGCTTGGAAGCCCTCTGGAGTTGTGGGGGTTTTCCACAGGTTCTTAGCTGTTGTCTCTTGGGAATTTGGTAGAGCTGTCACCCTTTCATAGGATACTGTGTTTTTCTGCTAAAGCACATGCCACTTTTCTGATCATCCTAGGCCTGACTTTGTTCTTTTTCCTCTACTCACCCACCATCTTGCCTACTGAGGCTCTAGAGGCTTGTTGGGGCAGGATTTCTCTCCCCAGATTGAGGGGGAAATGCTGACTGACCAGCTGAGCCTTCTGACTACTCAGATTGGCTTTTCAAGGTATGTAGTCTTTCAGGGAGTACCGAGGGGGTTCCTCACAGCTGGAGGGCTAGGCCACCAAGTCCTGACTTTCCTCCTCTGAGTCTCTGAGCCCAGCCAGGTAGCATTTAGGACTTGGGACAGACCCCAGCTCACCTAGCTCGCCTCTCCATTTTTCAGATAGGAAAGCTACTGTGCAGACAAGAGAAGGCTTAGAGCTAGGGGCTTGTCTGCCCACTGGGTGGTGCTGACCTGTTCCAGCAGCTGAGTGTCTGCTTATTAGCTGCCAGGAAGTGCACCTTGACTTTCAACCTGAGGCTGCCCTCACCAGGATGTTTGTTAGTGAGGGCTCTGTGAATTTGAGAGAAGCCAAGCTGAGCTAAAACATTTGCATTAGGACAGACTGTAGGAACTTGGAAACCTCCTCGTCTTCCCACCAAGAAGGCGTGGTGTGCCTGTCAATGTTGCCACTTTTTTCAGGGGAATCCCAGCTCTATTTTGGGGAAATAGCCTTTTTTTTTAATTTGAAAGAAAAAGAACAGCAAAAAATTCCAAAACAATGATAGGAAGGTAACAGTGGTAAATAAATAACTGTAAGTTAGTTACTCGTACAAGACTCTGACATTTCTTTGCCCAAATTACATCTGCACAAACCTCTTTTTAATTATCTAAGAGAAATTAGTGCTATAGCCATCTTCTATTCTTTTGCTTTTCCTTCCCTTCTTTAGTTTGGTAAATATTCTTGAATTTTACTGTGGTTTCTAATTTTTATGTAATGATTTGCTGATTACTTTTTTAAGTTACTGTTTTGTAGGTCATTATAAGACTATAATTCTTTATTCCTTTAGAAAGAAAAAACCCTGCTTCTTCATTCAAGTGTATTTCACTGTCAGGGGTGAAGTCAAGTAGAAACCGGAGAATTCACTGTCTCTGGGGCTCACATGTTAACCCAGAGGAGCAGCTGGCTCTTCAGGCGGCAGCACCTGTGCCCGCTTGGCTGCGCTGCTCTGGACGGGGCGTGGGCAGCAGTCGCAGCACATGGATTTGCCAGTCTTTTCCGCTAGTCTGTTATGTTAGCAGGAATTTGTATGTCCCAAGTTTGAGGAGCATATTGTATTTTAATTTGTATTCCTTTGTAAACTGACAGTTCTGACTACAGTTAACATGTATTTATAGGATACAAAGTGATATAATGTATGGATATAATTGGAATAATTAAACCAAGCTAATTAACGTCTCCTCACCTCAAATACTTATTTTTTGTGGCAGGCTCTTTAAAACGTACTCGCAGCCATTTCGAAGTGTGCAACACACTGTCTTACCTACACTTAGCATGCTGCGCAGATCTTCTTTTAAAGAAACAGATTCACTCTGTCTGATGTGGTAACTGTGGAGCCAGTGCAGGGCCCCTGGCAGGGTGGTTTTCACCTCAGTGATGTCAGTGCCACCCTGTGCCGCTCCTGAGTTTGCTCTTCTGTGTTGTTTTTCTGTCAGGTGTGTGGTCAGCACCTGTGTGCGGGCTTGGGGGCCCGTGATCTGTGCTGTGCAGGGCTCCCTGTGCTGGCCGTGGGCACCTCCTGAGCACCCCGCCCGTAGCACAGCGTCTTCAGGCCTCAGTCCCGCTGATTTCTTCTTTCCTGGACAAGTCGCCCATTCAGCAAGTGCCGAGGACCTGGCTGTGGTTTAACTTGCTTTAAAGCCCCAAGTTGGGGCTGGTTCAGGTTGTCCAGTTTCACACATTGTGACCCAAAACTTGAGGCGGCAGTGGCAGAGGGAAGCAGTGGGAGGAAAGCGGCGCATCCAGCACCTGGGGTCCCCGCATGGGTGACACTAGCCCTGCTACCTTGCAGGTTCTACTTCACCAACTGGCACGGAACCAACGACAGTGAGCAGTCAGTGTGGCGCCACTCTCCCAAGAAGCAGAAGAACGGCTACGAGAAGAAGAAGGCTCCCGATGCAACCCCGCTCCTTGATGCCTTCTCGCTCGAGTACCTGTTTGCACAGGTGGGATGCTGGGGCCCAGCAGGGCGACGCTTCCCCCAGCGCCTTTCAGGCCTCACTTCTTCTCTGCATCTTGTGCGCAAGGCCACTGGGCTCTATAGACTAGCAGAACTGTCCGCGAGGAAGGATGGGCTACTAGGTCCCCGTGGTGGGTGGGTTCCAGAAAGAAGCCCTGCTGCCCAGTTTTGACAAGCTAGATGACATGTCTTGTTACTGTGGACCACGCAGCTTTGATTTTTGTTCTTTCATTCTGCAAGTGGTCCCTGAAGCCCCAGTCTTGAGGTCTTTCTGGCCGTGAAAGTTCGTGTGTTCAGCAGTGTTCCTGGGCGTCTGTCCCAGCGTGGTGCTCCTGGGGCAGGGCTCAGTCTCTCCCCAGTGCAGGTATCCTCAAGGCAGTCACCAGCAGACAGCACACGTGAGAGTTGTGAGGCACCTGGGAAGCCATGAGCTTTGGGGACGGAAAATGTAGGGCTTTCATGGTTAATATTTAAAAAGGTTCTTAGTGGGTGCTTGCAGCCTCCAGGACTGTGCAGCTGGTGTGGAGCTGGTGCATGGGCATCACACACCTTCCTTCTCCCTCCCTTTGCGCGAGCTCCAGAGAGACCTGGTGTAGTTAGTTATTGGGGCAAGGAAAGTCCGTAGGGAGAGGACGCCCCTGGGGAAAACGTTGGGGGCTAGGAGGGAGCCCGCAGGCCATAGAGGGAGGAAAGGAGCAGAGGAAGTACTGCTTCCCATTGCAGTTCCCAGCAGCATCCTCCGTGAGCATCAGGATCCAGGCTGTGCGGCTCTTCCATGTGCTGGCTGGGACAGTCCCCGCACTCCAGCTGTGCCCTCCGCATGCCTGCCAACACTCCAACACTCCATGCCCTTCCCATCCTTGACAGGCAGAGCTGTCCTCACTTTCTGTCCAAGATCCCCTCACCCCGAACTCAACCATCTGGTGCAGAAGAAACTGATGTGGGAAGGCCTGAGGCACAGTGGGTGCGGTGGGGTGGAAATAGACAACAGGTGGGTCCCCAGGAGCCCTGCTGTGCTGGCAAAGGGGACATGGATGCCATCAGGATTGTCTGGCCTTCCTCTGGTATATGGTTCTTGTTACGTGGGTGTGGGTTATGCTGGGTCAGGCATAGCCCTGGGCCCCAGCTGTGTGTCCAGAGGAGCAGCATAGCCAGAGAAGGCGCTACCTGGGCGTAGCATGGTGGCAGTACAGTTGGAGGCAAGCAGGCGGGTGCACCCTTAACCCTAGTGGACGGGTCGGTGAGCCTCAGGTGGGTTGGGGGCGGTGGAAGGGTGAGGGCTCAGCGACGAGTTCTGGTTTTCTCTTTGGATCCTGTTGGCTAGGTGTGGAGTCATTGCTGCAGAGGAAGTTGCTGAGGAAGGCGTGGAAATTAAGCTGTCTTTAGAGAGGTGAAGGTGGTTGGGATTTGAGGTAGGAGAGTGAGTAATGAGCCGGGCGTTTTTGTTTTCTTTCAAGTTTTCCCTGGGCTGTGTGGGTGTGGCAGGTCTCGTGTACCCAGGAACTGTGCTTGCCTCTCAGTTCCTCAGGATATGCTTTGCCACACGAGTGAGTGACCCCACTATGCAGCTCTAGTACTGATCGGCTCTGCCTCGTTTCTGAGAGGCCTTACCCCAGGGATGGTAGGGAAAAGAGACAGCGTGCAGCCCGGGGAAGCCACCATGTGGAAGAAGAATCAGTAGGAGATAGGTCGTTTGGGGTTAGGTTTCTGTGTTTGCCATTGAGGTTTTGATCTTGGTCAGCTGAAGGAAGCGAGCCCTATGTCAGGGGTGGAGAGCTGCCGTAGTGCCTGAGCTGGGGGTCAGGAATGAGTTCGTTGAGGCACCTGAACGTCTTATTATAGAACCGCTCTGTCCAACAGAAACCTGGCCATAGCCCTAGCATTAATCTCTGCTCGGCCCCTCCCTAGTGGCCTAGGTTTCTTACTGTTGCTGGCTCTAAGGACTCTGGAGAGCTGGGTAGTGGCCCTTCTTACCTGAGAGGGACAGGAAGTCTTATTGGGCCTGATTCCAGGCAGCTTGGGGACTGACCACAGAGCCCTTGGTGCTGTTCTTCAGGTAAAGCAGCCATCTTGGCTGGTAGCTCATGGATGCTCCCATGCCAACCTGGAGACCACTTGGAGGTCATGGCCCTTGGGTGCTGCAGACACAGCATGGCTGGGTAGGGGTTGGGAAGAGTGTCCCTGGCTCATTGAACCTGGCTTGCATGACACTCTCCTACCTGGCTTCATGCTGTGTAGCCAACTGCTAGTGGATTCTCGTAAGTCCCCTTCTTTCTTCTTAAAGGTCAGAAACATGGTTTAGGTTATTGCTCGATCCCTGGACCCCAGAATGACCTGTGGCTCCTGACTGGTTCCCGTGATAACCAACTGAGTACAGGGCTTAGAGGAGCCCGGGGACCTTGGCTGCTACACTGGAGGGGCAGTAGACCATGAGAGGAGCCGGCTCCGCCACACTGGGTGTCTTGCCCTCTTTTAGGCTTGTACAGTTCTGTTGGTGAAATGCATGTACCTTATCGGTGACAGTGTGGGCCCTGCTGATGCAGCTGACTGGAACTGAAAATGGTGGGCGTGGAATCGATGTGCTGTACAGTGGGGGTTCCTTCTTCTTCTGGGGATGGGAAGTGGGGCTCCGTCAGCTTCCTCGTTTTGCACGCCATCTGGTCAGGTCAGAGTGATCAGACCCAGGCCAGCGTCGCCGTCCTTCACTTGCGCCACTTGGCCTGGTGCACGCTGCTTGGCAGCAGCAGGTGTGTGCTGAGCCCCCAGGGGGCGCCAGTGTTTGTGCGTGCACGGCGCCTGGCGTGGTGTTCTGGTGGCGCTTCAGAGACGGAGGCATTCTGGAGGCGGCCTGTGCGCAGCTTTGTCCGCATGGACAGCACCCATGCTGGGGAGAGTTGCCATGGCCGCGGCCCGGCCCGGCCCGGCCCCATGTGGAGTAGGTTCCCTCTCTTCACACCTGACACTTGTGGCTCTTGAGCCGACGCACACTTCACTCTCTTCTCCCCTCTGCCCACAGGGACAGTATGACTTGGTCAAGTGCCTGGCTCCCATTCGCGACCCCAAGACGGAGCAGGATGGGCACGACATTGAGAACGAGTGCCTGGGCATGGCTGTCCTGGCCATCTCGCACTATGCCATGATGAGGAAGATGCAGCTGCCGGAGCTGCCCAAGGACATCAGGTGCACCCCCTGGGCCCATGCGCACCTGCACCTGCCTGGCGGGTCAGGACCCCACCCCGATTGCTGAGTCCCAACTCTAACAGAGAGGTTCAGTGAGCTGTACCAGGGAGACATTTCTGTGCCGAGTGCTAATAAAATGAGTGACCCCGGCTCTCTGCCCCTGTGGGTCTCCTATGTAAACGCTCTTCTCCGTATTCTTGGTCAGCTACTGCTGCAGCATCCCCAGCCCAAGCTCCACAGAGCTCTGGTGGTGCACTGGACAGTGCTTAGGTCTGACCAGGTACTCAGTGTAATCCCACCTACCTATGAAATGCAGTAGTTTTCTTTTTCTCACATTGGGCTGTTGAGAGTGTCATGAATTGATTGAGGCCTGGTCTGGCTCTGTAGTCCATGCTGGCCTTGAACTCTTGGTGACCCTCCTGCCTCAGCCTCCAGAGCGGTGGGAGTACAGGTGTGCTGCACCATGCCCAGCTGAAGACCTCTCATTTTTAAGAGATTATCCAAGGTTGCATGGTGTCTGGTAGGTAGCATGTCTTCTCCAGAGCAGACTCCCTTTTCCTTGCTCTGGATCAGCAGCGGTGCCCGGGCTGAATAGATACGTGCAGAGTGGCTATTGCTCTGGTTTCCTGCAACCTTGACTCTGGACCGTTCCTCTTGATTTTTTCATAAGGCTAAAGTGAAGAGTGACAGTTCCTCTCTGATTCTGTCTACTGTGCTACACGAGTCTGTTGGTTGGGGCGGAGTCCGCTGTTGCGAACATGTTTGTCCCGCGGGATGGCCCAGGCTGGGTCCCAGGCACGGCAAGCAGACCTGTGTCCCGCAGACTCTGCTTTCTCTTGTCCAGGCGCACTCATGCTTCTCCGAGGACGGGCACCTCTTGAGCGCCCCGCTGTGACCGAGCGGTCATAGGGCAGCAGTGATGAGCATTGTAGAGCTTACCATATGCACCCAGCCTGCGGCCCCGGCCCTTTTCCCATTTGTACGGAACGGGAAACCACCTTCCCCTGGCGAGTTGATCCATTGAGTGGTACACTGGGGCTGCTTGCACATGGCGGACACGGGGCCTGCTGGGTTCCGCTAGCCTTTGTGCGTTTTACATTTCTTACAACAAGCTGTGTGATCTTGATGGAAAGCCATCATCGGGGAGTTGCACCCGAGAGCCCCTCTAGGCTCGCAGGTGGATGTGCCCTGCTGCTGCTTCTAGAGCACTTGTGGTCAGTGCCCAGGCCCTGTGAGCCCGAGAGTACCGTGTACAGCAGAGCAGTGGAGCTGGCAAGCCAGGAGCAGCACGTCACTGTGGCTGCCTGCCCTCGGGGCCCTGAGCACGCCCCTAGCTCTGGTCTCTGTCCATCTCCATCTGCTGTCGTGAGCTTCCACCTGCCATCTTCCCTTCTCACCTGGCAGCCCATGCCAGGAAGGTGCAGAGACCTAGTTGGCCTGTAGACAACTTTCTGCCAGCCTGTCCATGAAAAATGTCATTTTCCTTTCTTGTATTTTAAAGCTACAAGCGATATATTCCAGAAACGCTGAATAAGTCCATCAGACAGAGAAATCTTCTCACCAGGATGCGGATAAATAATGTTTTCAAGGATTTCCTAAAGGAGTTCAACAACAAGACCATCTGTGACAGCAGTGTGTCC
The DNA here is from genome assembly GCA_004027915.1 of Capromys pilorides. Lineage (NCBI taxonomy): Eukaryota > Metazoa > Chordata > Mammalia > Rodentia > Capromyidae > Capromys > Capromys pilorides. The sequence goes on along the minus strand of PVKN010013379.1, from coordinate 6,763 downwards.
ACACATGACCTAAAGGTGAAGTACCTGGCCACCTTGGAAACGCTGACCAAACATTACGGGGCCGAAATATTCGAGACTTCCATGTTGCGGATTTCATCAGAAAATGAGATGAATTGGTTTCATTCGTCTGATGGCGGAAGCACCCCTCTCTGCTATGAAGTGATGGTGACCGGAAATCTTGGGATCCAGTGGCGGCAGAAGCCAAATGTAAGTGACCACAGTGGCAGAGAAGACCCGCGCCTTGCGGCGTGTGCTGTTTGGCCCTCCAGGGTTACGCCTGTGTGCATCAGTCTCTCCTCAGCCCAGTTTCCCTCAGGCGGGGCCTGTGCGTTCATCATGAGGTCTGCTGTCCAGGGCCACATGACCTGGGTAAATGAGTTCTTCGGGAGTGCAAATAGTGGCACCGCGGGGTGTGCTGGTGTCTGAGCACAGCAGTCATTTCCTGGCTGTTACTGTGTGCTGAGTACGTTTCATTTTGTTGATTTCTAAAAAGAAAAAATCTCTTCAAGGGCGGTGCTTGCCTGCCATCTCCCCTTGAAGATGAACTGGGAGAGGCACAGGAAGGCAGGCCCCAGCGAGGGTTTGTGCCTCGGGCTTCTCAATGGAGGTGTTTGTTGGATGAGGCTGTGGTGTGTGGAGCCCAGGGAGACCAGGTCCCGCTGCTCTTCTGTGCCTGCTGCCCGTGGTTCTGGGTGGGTCACTTTAGCAGCCACTACATGCTGTTTACCCGTTAGGTGTTGGCCCTTATCACCCACGCTGGGATGGGTTGTGGGCCATCCAAGATCCCAAGAGGCATGGACAGCCAGGTTGTGTGACCCGCATGCCCGTGTGCCCGTCTTCTCATGTGACAGTGCTGTGTACAGAATGGTTACGCTGTACCTCTCAGGACAGATGGTCTGTGCAAGTCCAGCCCAGAAGTGACTCTGGGCCTGACTCGGGTTGAGCCTCTGGCTGTGCCAGGCCCTTGGCAGTGAGACGGACTCAGGCCACCTGACCGTACTGTGTCTCTGTGGGAGGGGAGTGAGCTTCACAGAGAACCTGGTGTGTAGTAAATGCTGGAGAGATTGCCAGACTGCGCTCATGATTGCTGAGGCAGTAGCACTACATTAAATGTGAGGTTCATTTTCTTCAGCTTCACTCGCATGCTGAAATACAGCGCCTTCCACTTTCCCAGGCTGTCTCTAAAATAGATGCTGTGCTCAGGAGCCTGTGTAGGTGTGACCCTGCTTTGTGCGTGGGAGTAGGGGCCCTGGGAGATGTCCCGATGGACAGTGTCACAGGGAGCAGCCTGAGTTCAGCTGGAACTGCTGCTCTTGTCCTGCAGCGCGTTCCTCAGTGTGGAGGACCCAGGTGTGCAGTGTGGATCCCTCCTGAGGGTCAGGGCAGGACTTGACCCTGCCCAGGAGTCCCAGGAGCGACGTCCCTCTGAGCGTGCTGAGGCACTGCTGCAGGCTGGCAGCGAGCGGGCCTGAGCACAGGTGACACGCACACTGTTCAGGCAGTGTTGTCTCTAAGGTCTCTTCCATGTGATGTCCAACACCCCCTGTGGGATTCAGCAGTGCCCCGGCTGTCTGCCCCATGGGGCTCGGCCCTGCTGAGGTTCCAGAAGCCCTGAGCTCTACCCTCGTAAAAGAAAGCCAGCTTATCCCTGGCACTTGCATGTGTTTATCAGGTTGTTCCTGCTGAAAAGGAGAAAAATAAACTGAAGCGGAAAAAATCGGAAAACAAACACAAGAAAGATGAGGAGAAAAGCAAAGTTCGGGAAGAGTGGAGCAACTTCTCCTACTTCCCGGAAATCACACACATCGTGATCAAGGAGTCGCTGGTCAGCATTAACAAGCAGGACAACAAGAAGATGGTGAGTTTCTTGCCTGACCATTGGGCCGGCCCTGGGCTGAGGGAGGGCGCGTTGCTGAGGACGGTCAGGCCAGGTGGTGGCTCTGAACAGTTCCTGTCTCAGAGACCATCTGATGCTGTGACTTGAGCCCACAGGTCCACCTAGGTGTGTGAGGGGTGGGGAGTGCAGCACAGACCCGCGCTCACGAGGAGCCCCACTGCACACAACCAGATGGCCCGGGTTTCACTTGGCCTGTGTGGATGTTTTCTTAAATGGGGAGAAAAACAATATAAGTTTATCTGGGCTCGTTCAGGCACGACTGCTGTGGGTTCTGAGTCACGCTGCCCAGTCCAGCGGCTCTCTTGGGTCCCACAGATATCACCTGCTTGGGGCTGCTGAGACCCGGAGGCCCTCCAGCAGCATAGATACTTGTGGACGTGAAAGGAAAGGAGCTTGGTGACCATCAGGGTTTCTGCAGGCAGGATCATCTGGGGTGGGCGGGGCGCTGGGGCAGGTGGTCACAGGAGTGACAGGCCTCGCGGGCCTTGCGCACCCAGCGGCTCTCAGGCGGCAGGGCTGTTTGTGGTGACTTCCTCTTCAGTTTCACACGGGGAAGTCATCTAGATGTGCAGGCGGCTTTGCAGGGAAGTGGGGCCCTGCCGAGTAAACATGTTTGTGTTTGAGGAAGTCATGGCTGACTCGCAGTGAAGACAGGGTGGTGAGCCAGGCGTGATCCTGGGGAGAGGAAGTTCATCCTCGGCCTGCCACAGGGCAGACGCTGTGCGTCTTAGGGCAGCTCCTGCAGAGCGACCCAGCTTTCTGGCGGAGCCTTCTGGAAAACTGGGTGACTGTGCTAAAAGCTGTGAAAATCTGTGTTCTCCCATTTGGAGTTCAGGACTGTTTCCCAGAGGCAGGGTGAGCTGTGGACAGTGATTGGTTGATCGGGGTGACCATTCAGCCGCGGCCCTTGGTAGTGAGGACGCAGCGAGGACAGCCTCGGTGTGCGAGGAGTGGGGAATGCAACACAGACCTCGCGGACTAAGGAGCACTGTTTCACGCAACCAGTTGGCCTGGTTTTTAATTGACCTGTGAGGATGTTTTCTTAAACAGGGAAAACAATATAAAAGTTTGTCTGGGTTAGTGCTATTTTATTAAAAAAGTTGGAAGAGGTAAGCCATGTATATACCATGCACTCAGAAAAATAATCGCTTATTAACAGGTCTTACTGTTATCAGGGAATTTTGTTTTCTTCTGTCTTCCCTATTTTAAAACAAAAAGTAAACATTAATTGTATCAGAAGAATGTAGTCAGAACTACATGAAGGGGGCAGAAAAGCCCAGCGATACGTCGGTGGAAAGATGGAAACGGAGGGACATTGCTGAGGGAAGTTGCTCAGTGCTTTTGTTGAGTGGGTTCTAGGCGGTGACCTGTGTTCTCGGGAGTTCCTTGTGGCACTGAGGTCCTGCACCCGTTTTCCTGCTCTATAAGCGCACCACAGATGTAGATTGTCACCTCTGCCTCTCTGGGGCCTGGCCACTGCAGAGGGCGGGCACTTGTGTGGGGTCACAGTGGAAGGAGGGAGTCAGCCAGTGCTGCCTGGCTGTGGCCTGTGCTTTTCATGCCGCTCTGGTCCCTGGGGACTGAGACACAGGAGAAGCAGCAACAGCGGAGGTGGTGGTGAGCCAGGCCCACCCTTTGCCTGGAACACAGTCATGTTTAGCACTGGTTGGTACCCCAAGGGTCAGCACACAAGCGGGCTGCACAGGCCTGCTGAGGTGCTGCGGGGGGAGGGGGGGCAGGAGCAAGCGGGGCAGAGAAGGCCTTGCACGTGCCAGCCCTGTCCTCATGCCAGGCACGTCCTGCCCAAGGGTTGACAGCATCAGCTCTTTTCTGCAAGGCTAGGGCAGTATCTTCATTTCATAAGGGAAGAAATTAAGGCATGCAGGGGCCAGCGAGATAGCTCAGTGGTGTAAAGCGCCTGCTTAGGCAACCCCAGGGACCTCGGTTTGATCCCCGGCACCACATGCTGGGCCAGCCCCACCTCTAGGGCAGGCTGAGCCGGCCATAACATAAAATAAAGTAAGTAAGTAAATAAGTTAATAAATGCTTTAAAAAAAGAAATTGAGGCATGCAGCAGTTCGGTCACCTGCTGAGGATATGTGGCTGTTTGGTTAAAGCACTCAGATGGCCAGTACCTGGCCATTCCAGCCTGTAAAATCCAGAAGCACGAGTGCTGTGTCTGGTCGTGGGAGCCATGCGAGGCAGGGCCTGTGCAGACTCCTTCCACGCCTGGCCTGCCTCCTCCCTGGCCGTTCCGTCTCCTCCCAGAGAGAGACTGCGCCTGCCAGCTGAGCACCCTTCCAGACCAGCCCTGCCAGGAGAGCTCTGACCTTCCTGCCACTTGGTGCTCTGGGCTGGGGCCGTCCCTGGGCCAGGCTGCACTGCCCCTGCAGGCAGCTTCTCGGTGCCCTGCCTGCCGTGGGCTCCTTCAGGGCGGGGCCCTAGCTCACCTTGAGGGGTGCTTGCATCAGCAGAGCGGAGGCACCGTGGGTGTGGCCTGCGCCTCTTGAGTGCATCCTCACCTAGCCCCAGCAGCCAAGCCGCTGTGACCTGTGGTTGTCTTCTCTGTCCAGGAGCTCAAGCTGTCTTCCCACGAGGAGGCCTTGTCCTTCGTGTCACTGGTGGATGGCTACTTCCGGCTCACGGCGGACGCCCACCACTACCTTTGCACTGACGTGGCTCCCCCACTGATCGTCCACAACATCCAGAACGGCTGCCACGGGCCCATCTGGTGGGTTCTGGTGTGCAGGCTGGGCACTTCCTGGGATCCTGTTGTCTGTTCCCATGCCCCAGGCTGGGCCGGCCCCCATGCACACACACCAGTAGCGCAGTCTTGTGTCTCCTGGCTCTTTTCCCTTTTCGGGGTCTAAGCCCCTGGCTCCTCTGTGTCACACACAGTGTCCTGTGGTCAGTCTGAGGGTGACTTGGCCTGGAGTCCTCTGTGCCAGCAGCCCATCCTGAGAGGCTCCAGGTGGCTCTTGCTTCCTTGTGGCTGTGCCTGCCAGAGGTGCAGGCAGACAGCTGCTCAGTCCCCTTCTGTCCTGCCCACCCGGAGCTGAGGGGGCAGTGCTGAGCCTAGAGAAGCCCTGGCTGCTGGGGCACACTCAGGCTCCACAGAAGTGCCTTCCTCCAGCATTCACCAGCGGCTGTCTCTCAGGGCCTACGCCTGCTGTCACTTGACCAGGAAAACCCTTCCGTGGGAGCTGCCCAGCTGCCACCATGGGTCCAGCCTGTCGTGCCCATCGCAGGGGTCTGTGTGGCAGTGCCCCTTTACCAGCTGCTCAGTTCTGGTGCCCTCTCCTCAGAGGCATCTGGTTCCCCTCCCTGCCACGCCTGCTCTGTGCACCCACAACCCCGCCCACTGCTCCCCTCAGCATTGCCGCCGAGCTGGCACCTGCAGGGCCTTCTCTGGGCAGGCAGCCTTTTCATGGACGTTCTAGGTGAGGTTCAGCCCATGTGCTGGCAGAGCAGTGCTGTGCTGTCCATGGCTGCTGACCTGGCCAGCCTTGTTTGGTCAGCGCTTGCAGAGCAGAGCTCATTGGGCCAGTACCTGTGTGCCCCTCCAGCCGGCTGGTCCTGGTGTGTGAGGTGGATGGGGCAGGGGCTCCCATTCTGGTTCTGGACCTGTGCATTTCACTTCGGTTGTGATTGAACACTGTCACCAGCCAGGCCTGGTGTCCCAGGATGTTAAAGAGACAGTGCCAGCCCTGGGGCTCCTGTCCCAGCCCCAGCCATGTCCAGGAGAGCTGCAGACAGTATCTCTGGGGACTTGGGGACACGTGTGTCTCTGGCTTGGGTGGCAGGTGCTGTCTGTCTTACTTGGCATCATGGAGGAACCTGGGAGCTTGGCAGGCAATGAGCTGGTCTTGCAGTCGTTGGCTCTGGGAGGCCACTGTTGGGGTGCCTTGCATGTAGCCAAGCATCCCTGCCCACTCCTCTCTACAGCACAGAGTACGCCATCAACAAGCTGCGCCAGGAAGGCAGTGAGGAGGGGATGTACGTGCTGAGGTGGAGCTGCACCGACTTTGACAACATCCTCATGACTGTCACCTGCTTCGAGAAATCCGAGGTCAGTCAGGATGCCCGTGTGGCCCCAGTCCGTGGGACGGGGTGGTTGCTGAAGGACTGAACCTGGCTGGTTGCTCTTCGCAGAGCCTGGGCTCAGCAAGTTCTGTGTGGTCTGGTGGGAGTCAGCTGATGGGCAGCCAGGCCCTCCCTTCCTTTGGCGGCCCTTCCCTCAGGAGCCTTGGCTCTTAGGCCCGGAGACCAGCGATGGCCTCCTTTTCTTGCCAGAGTGGCTTCCTTGGGCTGAGCAGCAGCAGCAGCAGCATGGCAGTGTGGCGCGCTCTGTAGGCACAGGCGTCCCCCTCCTCCTTGTGGCCTGGTATCCTGCCCCTGTGGCAACAGGCATTTTCATAGCTCGCTCGCCCTCTCGTGGTGACACCCAAGCGCCGTGTGGTGCCAGACAAGGCTGGCCTGGTCAGCAGCCCATGGACGGCACAGCACCGCTCCGCCAGCGTTGTGGTGGCTATTCCTGAGTCTCTGGTAGTGTTCAGCCTCAGGGTGCGATTAGAGGTGCAGAGTACCCTTCCTCAGCACCGTAACGTTCCCACTCGGGCTCCGGGCCGGCTGCTTCCGGTCATCTCTCTGACAACAGGCGCTGGGTGGCCAGAAGCAGTTTAAGAACTTCCAGATCGAGGTGCGCAAGGGCCGCTACCGCCTGCATGGCTCCGACCGTGGCTTCCCCAGCCTGGGGGAGCTCATGAGCCACCTGAAGAAGCAGATCCTCCGCACGGACAACATCAGCTTTGTGCTGAAGCGCTGCTGCCAGCCCAAGCCCCGGGGTGAGTGACCCAGCCAGCCGGC
>PVKN010013378.1:0-19958 GCA_004027915.1 Capromys pilorides | reverse complement strand
TTTCTTTCAGGACTGGGGTTTGAACTCATGACCTTGCACTTGCCAGGCAGGCACTTGTGCCACAGAGCTATCTCCCTGGCATATTTTTATTCTCTTTAAAAAACAACACAGCAATTTTTATACTTAAAAAGTAGAAAGGTCAGTATCTTTCAATAAAAAACAATCCTTTAAATAAATTTATCTTTAAAGAAAATCATCCTTGAGCCATGAAGATAGCTCAGCAGTCTAAGCACCTGCCTAGGCAAGCACAAGGACCTGGGTTTGATCCCCAATGCCACATGCTGTACCAGCCCCGAACCTGGGGCATGCCGAGCCAGCCAACAGAGCGGGCGTAGTGGTGCCCGCCCATAATCCCAGCACTGGAGAGGCTGAAAACAGGAGGATCACTACAAGTCTGAGCTGCCTGGTGAGATCCTGTACCAAATACATAAAATCAATCATTTAATCAATCAATCAATCAATCAATCATCAATCATCCTTCACCTATAATCCCAGCAGTCAGGAGGATGAGGCAAGACTAGTACCATGAGCGTGAGGCCAGCCTGGGCTACATTGTGAGTTCAAGGCCAGCCTGAACTACATAGCAAGACTTTAAAAAAAGAAAAAATATATCATTTTTCTCCTTTTGATTTTATAGTAATTTCTAGATCAGCTCTTCGAGAGATACCAGATTTTTTTTTTTTGGGGGGGGGGGAATAAATGGTTTTAAAGTCTATTCATTGCAGCTTAGCACGTGTTTTTGAACTTAAAGAAGTAGGCATGCTTCATTATTTGTTGCCAGTCAACACGAGTGCACACACACATGCACATACACTTTATAGTTCAGCTACATACGCTAACATGACAAAAACCTACACAAGTCAAAAAGTAACGATGGGGACCAGGGGCTGCAAAAAACTTTTTTTTAAATAGTCTTGCTACGTAGTTCAGGCTGGCCTCAAACTCACTATGTAGCCCAGGCTGGCCTCACACTCATGGTACTTTCTGCTTTCCTGGTATAAATTTCTAGGAAGATTAATAACCATTTGAACGCCAAGCTGTTCACACTGGATTTTGAAAAGCTGTTTTTCTGCTCTACCTCAGGAGCACAATCAGCTGTTTTTAACTCGAAGCCCCCATGTGCAGCTCTCAGGTTGTGAAGCTATTTATACCCACATGGCATAGCCGGCTTCTGCCGTACCCAAGGGCGCAGGGCCCTACAAAACGCTGCCAGACAATGTCACTTATTTCAGACATGCTGGCAGTACAGAGCTCCCCCAGCTTTGGGAGAGCTGTCACACTGGGAAACCTAGAGCAACAAAAAAAAGCTGAAGGGCCTCCTGGCAGGAGGGCGCTCATCTTTCCTAGATTTAGTATGGTTCCTTGGAATTCGCATGTTCATCTGAGAGCTGGAATCTGGTTGTGTATTTGCACTACCACCCATGGGTTATCTTTACAAAATCCCAGGCAGACATGCATTCGTTCAATAAATACTTGCTGCACATTTCCCATCAGGAAGGCTCTACAGCTCTTCTCCCACCACACGGGCACCCCTGAGGGGGTCCTGAAACCCTGTATGACCAGTCATCCTAGCAGTCCCACTCCTGCATACCACACACACCTGAGCACAGATGATGGCCAGGCATCCCAGTGGGCTGGCTTTGATTTCAGCATCATAAAAGGAAATGACAGATAAAGTTCCAGGAACCCTTTACCCCGACAGTGTAGCCTCCATTAAGCGAGACCATTATGGGTCTTGTTGAAAATGTCTGCCCCCAATCTAGAATAATGCTTGTCAAAAAGTAAATGTGCACTAGGTATCAGTTCCATGCAAGAACAGGGGGGAGAATGATCCTCCACAGGGCATGACTTGCCTGGCATGTACAAGGAATGTTCAAAAAAAAAAAAAAATACACTGTTTAAACTTTTTTTAAAATGACATTATACTATGTAAAACATGCATGCCAAGAAGGATGGGATGCATGTGATCATGCACTGTAATTTTTTTTAAATTTAAACATTTGCTATATATTTTGGTCTCCTGGGCCACGGAGGTTCAGTGACCTTAGGCGAATATAAAGACCAAGCTGAGACTAAGTATAGATAGAGGCAGGCATTCCTGGCTCCGGGCCGCCACAGGGACGCAGAAGGCTACACATGGCATGTTCAGACTCAGTTCACACAGCAGCTGTGAATTCCTGGACTTGCTCCTTGCAGATGTCACAATTTGATCCAGAACAGAGCAGGTGGATAAGGGAGACTGACTTCACGTTCCACCTAACATCTAGTATCTGTGTGCAGAGTGGCAGAGAGCCCGCAGAGCTCCAGCCGGGACCACCGGATGTATTATGGAGCTGAGTGAGTACTGTCCCACAAGGCTCTGGGCTCCATCCTCAGGCCCAAACTGGCAGGTTGGTGCCAGTAGGGGGACTCTGACTAACGGGAAGGATTCAGTGCTTGCTAACATGATGCAAAAGCGTTGTTTAAGTGCCAGGATTTCCTCGTATATTTTAAAATAGATATAAATCAAATGTTAACCAGATTTAAGACCGTTTTTCATGAGTGTGATGCATAAACTAAAGTGAGATTCACTTGCAAAGTAGGAGAAAAGAATGGGTGGGACCAAAACCCACCAGAAAGAGGATGTAGGGGAAGGGAGAGAGAACAAATGAATACATAAGCCAAGTGTGGTGGCACACACCTGTAATTCCAGCACTTGGGAGGCCGAGGCAGGAGGATCACTGTGAGTTCAAGACTAGCCTGGGATACAAAAGTGAGCCCAAGGCCAGCCTGAGCTACAATGCAAGACCCTGTCTCAAAAAGACGAAGACGAAGACGAAGACGAAGACGAAGACGAAGACAGACAGACAGACAGGCAGACAGAAAGAAAGAAAGAAAAATGAACACACACTCCTTCCCTGCTACCTTCTCAGTACTTAGGACTCTGGACTCCCGTGATACTGATTAAAATAAGCAATAGCCTCAAGGATCACTTTGTGACCCATCCTGAGCTCGTTTTTCCCATGCTACAACCCCAGGACCAAGGTTCACCTTTTCCCACATTAATACTCAACTGTTGCAGCATCATCTGTTGAGAAGCCCATTCACTCCATTGAACACTGTTGACCCCTTTGATGCAACAATGCTGACCACATACACAGCCTGTTCCATGGATCTAACATGCCTGTTCTTACGCCACTATCACAATGTCCTGACTTCCGCTGATTTACGGTACGTCCTCCGAATATGTTCTTTTCCAAAAGTGTTTCAATGAGTCCCTTGTATTTCCACATAAATCTAATAATCTTTTTTTTTTTTTTTTTGGCAGGATTGATTGATTTTAGCACAGTGTCTATAGGGTCTTCAGTTAGCCCCCGGGGGCGGGGATGCCACAGCGCGTGAGGATTGAACCCTGGTCCCTGCATCTGTCTAAGCAGATGCTTTGATTCGCTCAGCTATCTGGCTGGCACTCAACTTAATTTCTCACAAATAAATAAAAATAAGATACCACTTCTGGGATTTTGAACAGGTTAGTTCAGGCTCATGAATCAAGTTAGTGAGGAGACATCTTAACTGTGGAAAGCCTTCACTTAAGGAATCTATTAAACTTGGAAAAAACAGTGACAAAATCTAGAGCTATTGTTTGGGTGTCAAGAATGGAAAAGCAGCGCAATGCTTGCATGACACATGTAATAGGTTCTGCTGACAGGAAAAGGTATAAAAAGGCACAGAGCAAGAGACGGGCAGATGGTCCTCCAGCCCAGGACCTCCTTACCCCAATTCATATCCCAGGGTCTGATTCTTTGCAGCTCATTGAAAACTAGGAAGCAAAAGGAGGGGGCTACGAGGAGCCCAGCTCCAGATGCCTCTGCATGAGGCTTCCCGGTTCTCAAACAGGCTCACAGAACAGAGGAGCAAGAGGGACCACAGAGGGAGAAAAGAATAAATTAGAAGCTGGAAGAGCTCCTTCTCCAAAGACCCTAGCTAGAGAGGACCCAGGAGAGGCACCGGCACAGCTGGCCAGGGTGCACCAAGGATCCAGTTTGGCCACTGAGACTCATAGACAATTCCAAGATGGGGAAGGCTGAGGGGCAGGGTGAGCACTGTGATTTCCTTTTCACGCCACACAAGTCATCTGCCAAGGGAGCATGAGAAGTGGTACTGGGGAGCAAACCGCTGATCCCTGGGGTCACTGCTGCTAAAAGCACGTAGGGCTCAGGGGAGACAGCGATGTAAAAGCTGCGTGGAGTGCAAGGTCCAGCCTCAGAGCAGAACGGATTCAACCACACATGATGGGGTGAGGACACACCCTATGGGTCACGCATGCCTGCTGAGGGCTGTGCTAATCTTAGCGCCGCCTACCGAGGACTGCAGAGGCTAATTCCTAGGAGGGCCAATGCCCTTGCTTTGCTCTGAGGGTGTGGCCTTTATTCTCCATATTTTTTCTACAGCTTCCAGATTATAGTGCACTCCCACTATTTTTATCATAAAAAGGCATCCCAACACACAATCTGGCCACAAAAACCCAGATAACAGAGATCAGAACTCCCAGGTCACGAAGCACTCTTCTTCGGCAGAGTGGACAGCTAATAAATGCAGCAAACAGAGCTGTAAAGTCAAGCCTTCTGGGCTTTACAAAATTGTTTTCCTCCAGCCCATTCCTGAACTCTGTGACAGCTAGACTGAAAGGCTTTTGTTACAAGCAAGGAAGGGGACAGAGATGCCACAAAAGCAGAGAAGAACATCAATCGCTGGGCGCTGATTTGCACTTCTGCAAGTGCAGCTTCACAGCCTGCCTGGGGGCTCCTAGGCCCGAATTCCACCTCCAAGTCTGGACGGAGAGTCATGGGTGAGGCCTCCCTCTCCTCTACCTAGGCAGGGTCAGCAGCCAAGTGATGGACAACAGTGAGTTTTCATGGACCAATATTCTTGTAATAAACAGCTTTGGAGGCAAGGACACAGTTGAGTCCGGTCTGAAATTTGGCAGGCCCGTGGCTCTGGCAGGGAACCTGACATTCGGAGCTCGGCAGAATTTGTCAGAGGTCAGGCACAAGGCAGCGGCCAGGACTTGCTATCCTAGCTGGCTCCTTACCCAGAGCTCTTCTGGACACACCACACCCTTCCTTCTTAGAAACTTCAACACTCACAGTTACATGCCTATCCTCTCTCAAGAAAGTTTCTAGCTCCAGCATTTTTTTTTAAAGCAACTTTATGTTTCAAAGGCATTTGAGAAGGTAATTGTAAACTCAAGCTTCCATGTCTTTCCCCATAAATAGTATCGCACATCTGGCTTTAAAGAGAAAATGTAAAGGAAAGGACAGCCTGTAACGAGAATAAGCCCTCCTGCTCTGTAAAGCTTTCTTTGGCTAAGGAAGGTTGTAACAGTGCCTTCCAATCCATGAGTAGACTGAAGTATCATAGGAGGCAGAGCATCCATGGCAGGTGTCCTACTGGGCCCACCACAGGCCTAGAACAAACAGCCATCAAGTTTGCAAAGCCACACCACATGCCACATGTCTGTGTCTAATGCCATCAGGCTAGCTAGCCACATCTTGACTGGTTTTCAGCTAGTGTCTCACTGTTCGACTCTCCACAGAAATAATGTCCCTTGAGTTTTCAACATAGGCAGCGAACATCCCAAAAATCAGCCTTCAGGCTTATGAGATGCTTCAAAATATACTTTTAAAAATTAAATGCAAAGCATAAAGCTTTACCAGCCATATCCTGAAATAATTCACTACCTTTAAATCTCACATAGCAGAACCATGTTCATTTAAAGAAAACACAGCCCCCAAAGGTCTGCTGGGGTCTGTGGAGCAGGTCACACCCGATGTGTTTCCTCCTTCCTCCACAGTGCTTGTGGTCATAGGAAATTGTTAGTCCTTACGTGGTAGTGGGTGGCCTTACCAGTTCAAGGGGTGATAGCAGAGTCTTGAAAATTCTCCATAAAAAGGAAAGTTTTCCCAGATCAGTTTGACATAAGCTTCATTTTGAACAACCAAGGAAACCCAGCTCCACACAGGAGGGTCCCCCCTTGGAGTAAGACTATCTTGGATGGAAGGAAGCAATAGGGCTTTTAGTAGCCAGGCATGGGCTTTACCCCAGCCCTGGCCTTGGCCTCAGCAGAAGGACTGTTTGAAAAATGCCACCGTAGAGAAATACATGCAACCAAGGGGAACAAAGAGAACACGTGTGGCCCTGGGGACGCCAACAAATGGCTTAACCCTCTTCTTTTGGCCAAGTGGAAATAAGGAGAAGCAACCCAAGCTCCTCCTTTTCTTACACAATCAAGCAAAGAAGCTACCATGTCCCAAGATCTTTCAGCCCTCTCAAGAAGGTCATCTGTCTTCTGTTCAATGGGACAGCCTACCACGTGCCCTATGGCACCCTGAACTTATAAGCAGGATATGTCTAAACTCCCAAACTTGCACAAGGTGCATTTTTCAGTGGTGTAACTTAGAGGCACCGAAGTGCTCTGGCAAGATGGCAAGGCCCTTCAGGTCACCAAGCTCTGCACAAACAGAAATGTGTCAACATGTGGACCGTGGAGGGCCTATACACAGAGGACAGCCAAGAGTGGCTTCTGAGAATTATCTCTAAACAATGCTCTTTCTTCTGCATCTTTAACTGCTCAAGAATACCATGCATATTAAACAGCAAAGAAAAGTTGCTCCATTGAGGCAAAAATTCCTTTCCCAACAGTCCTGCTCCAAGAAGGAATTTCACATTGTGCCCCATTCTAAGTGGGCACTGGCATCATTTCCGATTGTCATGGTACATAGTCAGGTCTCTCTTAGCCATTTCTAAGGCAATCTTGTTGAACACTGTCTTGTTTCCTTGCTTCCACAGAGGGGTGCTGAACATGGACCTGGCTCCGTGTAGACCCAGAGAAGCAGCAGCAGGTTAAAGTCTATCTTGACCCATTGTAACCCAAATTAAGGATTTTACCTCCCAGTAAAGGTGTCCTGTGGCTTCATGGCCTGTAGTCCAGCTCCACTGGCCCTCCAGCAGTATAGAGAAGCACTGTGGAAGCCTGAGTGTTTTTCATTCAGCCATTCAAGTGCACAGGAGCTACTCACATTCTTGGGTGTCATTTTGACTGGGAAAGCCCTGTGAGGTACACTAGAAACAGGAAAATACACCCACCCAATGGTCACCATCCATCTGGGACATTCACTCTCCCTACTCTTGCGTGAATGGGGAGCCTAAGAAATGCAAGGAAATTCTGCCAGAGTAGAAATGGTGGTGAAAGACACTTCTCAGTCAATGCACATGCACTGTCTCAGTTTCACCAAAGGTTTGTTTATAGGAAGCCACACTTTAAGCCAGAAGTTTCGCCTCGTGAATGCTTGTAATGAATAAAAACAACATCCCGGAGCGCAGAAAGAACATATTGAAAACATAAATGTAGGCTGGGGAAGGAATCTTCTCCAGCACCAAAATTACTCCTTTCAGGAAGACAACATAGCAAGTATGCCCTTCTGCTGTAACGGGTAGAACCACAAAGAGCACGCCCCTGGGAACACTTGCTGGGCGCAGTGGCTTCAGACCCTACCACAGCCTATTAACTGACATCTCTGGAGTAACAGCAATGGCCCCAGTGTAATTCTCTTCAGAATGCATCAATTTCTTTAACGGTTTTGCCAGATTCTTTTGATAATTTTTCACGCCCTCTAGGAATTCCCACCATTCCTAACATATATTATGACTTAGAGGATGAACACTATTTAGCCCTCAATGCAAACTGGTGCGGAGGGCACCTCCTCAGAAGCAAATTCTGTGGAAAACATCAACCGCACCAGAGGCTGCGGTCTGTGAACTCCTAGAAGTACTTGGCCCCTGTGCTGGGTGTTAAGTGTATTTTTAAAGACAGTCTCTGGCAAATGATGGGACTACCCAGAAGCACGCACTGTCTGAGGATCACCAGCTCCTTTTGCCTGAACTCAGAACAAGGGTGATCTTAGGCACCAAATGCCTTCGAACTCTCCAAGAGGCTTTCTGCCAGGTGACAAGCAGTCACTAAAGAAAGCAAGAAAGATCAGGCCAGGTGTCGTGGGGACTGACCATATCTCAAAAACATCTTCAAACTAACTGTTAAATTGGGCCTTAAAACCACACAAAGAGTTTAGAACCATTTTTTTAATAGAACTGAACTATCCAGAATCAAAAACTAACATAGGCGATATTGGGAAAGCAAATCCAGGTTAAACAGAGGAAATGGAATATTCACTTTTAAATGAGAAAAAAAATCTCTTGTGCATGTTCTTAACAGGTATAAAATTCTACACATTTCTCAAATTAAGCATAGAGCTTTCCTAAATTTTTTAAATGCAAAACTGTTCAACCTAGGTATCAGAATGGAGGAAGAGATTGTGCAAAAGAAAAGCACCCCAAACCCCATCATCAAAAAAAAAAAAAAGAGCGCGGGTGGCAAATAGCGTAATTTCCTTTTAAGTGTTTCAACTGTAAGTTTACCTCCAATTATGTGTTGCTTAAGCTTCTATTAAACTAACTATAGCACCTCTAAGTATAAACTTATTCTCAGGACTGAAGCCCAAGCATATCATAATGAGGCTGTTCAGATGACTGGTCTACTCAGTCATGGCAGTCTTGATTCTTAGAAAGAGCACCAAGAAACCAAGTTCAACAGCAAGCAAGTGAAGTTCCTTCTGTACCAGGAAAGAGCGAGCTTCCCCTAGAAAAAGCAGATATTCTGCATCCAAGAAGGAAGGAAACCACCACTGAAGTTCCAAAGGTGCAGAGGAAAAGACCAGCAGCCAACAGATCACCAAGAGAGGGCAGGGATCGCCGAGTCAACCAACCACCGGACGCAGGGTCCTTTCACTCAGACAGATTTTGCTTCATCTTCATAGATGGAAGCTTCCTGATTCAAGTACTGCGTTTTCAAATGGCAAAGTCTGCAGTCACTCAGATATTCTGGGAGGAATGAATGGAGAAAGCGTGTGACCACTGTTATCAACTATAGTCAGAGCACATGAGCTTTTACCTCTCACCACTCACTCACTCACTCATTCTTTCAGTGAACACTTAGGACTTTGTGCTATGCACCAAGTCCATAACCAGAGGGGATGATGCTGTGGCTCTAGAAAGGGTCTCTTCTCAGGCATTAGAAATACAGACATAAAATCCCGACACACCAGGCACGTGTACTAACAGTCGCCTATTGAAGGGCGCTCATCATGTGAGGAAGGAACTTTCCTCCATCTGAAAGGAAGGACGCAAGCAGACCCTGCTTCACAAAACAGGGAGCACTGGCCTGGTTAAGAGAGCAAAAAAGCCTAAAGCACACATGTACAGACACACATGCGCGCACGCGCGCGCGCGCACACACACACACACACACCTCCTTAACTGTTTACTAGATACAGCTCAAACTGTAAAGTAAGGCTATGTAATGAGCATGTGTAATGGACAGTACAAGGCAAAGCAACTTAGGAGGAAGTGTTGGTCATCATCTATAAAAGAGATGACAATCAACCTGTAAAAAGTTGTTTGTGCGCAACTTGGGGCCCAATTCTTAGGAGAAGAGGCTTTGGTCACCTAAACACATCATGCCCCAGTCCACTTCCAGGAAGAATCAAGTGCTGATCACAGTACAAACCCTATCAGAGCAGGGCACCCCCAGCCCTGAGGAGCATACAAACCACCAGTGTGTCTCCTCGCCCGGGCGGAGGCCAGAATCTGCATTCCACGTGAGCTCCCAGGGGGCCACTGCTACAGTTCTCAGTGATCAACACCCTCATCGCCAAATTCAAATCCCTTTCTGAAATCTACTGATGCAGACGCTCTAGGAGCAGGGATTCCCTGTGTGTTCTTTTTAGGCTGTCCTGAGATGCAGCCAGCGCTGGGAATTCATCAAATTGGCTCTCAGAGCAACACGAGGCTATCGCAGCAGAAGAGGACACCCAGCTCAGCTGCCAGCCTGCCCACCTCAGTCTCTGTGGCCTGGCATCCAGGGTTAAATCCATCCTAACCTTTCTATCCATGGCAACTGCTCATCAAAGCTAATGCTCAGATCATGACCCAAGTCTACTTAGCTTCACAAAATACACCAAAAGGCAAAGTAAAACTTGTTTTTGGTCCAGAAACTGAAGATAAGGGGTCACCCATAATGAAAGACTAGAAAGCAGCACAGGGCAAGCATGCTATTAACCAGCCGGCCTCCTCCAGGCGCCCAGTGTGGAGGGGCTCTCCAGCCCCACCCACCTTGGCTGCAGAGTACAATTTTGTTAATAAAAGGGTCTCTGTGGAATGTGGCCCTTGGGGCTTTCTACATACAAAACAGCTTTTTTTTTTTTTCTGAGAAGAGTAATAATAGTCTACAAAGTCCTAGAACAAGAGAAGACAGGGCTGGGAACTACTTGAAATACCAAGCATTTCAAATTTTTCCTTTATCTACTTTCCAATTAGTAAAATTTCAAATTCTGTCCCATGTATTCAGCTTCACGCTTCCCACTGTACCCATCCCATGAACAGTGTAACGACAGGACCCGGGCCCCTCCCTCCCCTCCACCTATGGTGTAGTTACGTGGCACTGGCCAGAAAGCATCTTTCCCCACAGAGGTTTCATTTGACACCGATCCTGAGAATCCCACTTTCAGGACAGAGTTTCCTAAGACTGTCTCCACAGTCTGTCGATGGGCGTGCTCTGGGAGGGGATCGGAGGCTTCCTCAACCCTGCTGGGATCACTCCAGAGACATCGAGGGACAGCTGGCAATTCCCAGCACACGCCTTCACCCATCATGCACATCCTGCTGCTCCTGGGTCCTCAGAGCGCAACAGTAGGAAGCAATGACTAGATAAACAGCTGGAAAGGACAGGATGAACGGCATCCAGTCCTCCAGGAGTTCTGTAATCTAACCAGGAGGTTCAGGGGGCACTGCAGCATGTAAGTGCAAGTGCAGCGGAAGACGTGCAGGCTTGCAGGCCCTGCACTGCGTGGCTAGGGCTGCACAGCCTGCGTTCAGGCCTGAGGCCTCTGATTCCACATCAGTGTGCTCTCCTCTTCCTGAGAGTATGGAGGAGGGGTCGGACTGGGCCAGTAAGGCTGGGAAGACTGAGTGGCAGCACCTGGGGCACTTCTGGAGGAGTTGGGCAGCTGTGGGGCCCACTTCACCATCTGGCTGTAGCTGCTCCGTCCTCACACCTCTTACCAGTACAAGCTACCGCGTGTGTGTGTTGGGGGGGACACACAGGGCAAGGGCTTTCCAAATGATCTCTTCTTGCCTTCTTCCTTAAAACAAATTTCATCTTTATCCCTGAGTGCTGGGGCTGAGGAGGAATGAGCAAAATCCCAGGTCTCACAAGGAGAAATAGAGAATAGAAAGAGTAGAGACGGAGGAGCTAAAGTTACTGATAATTTTATCACATCTGTGGAAATACGACTTAAAACAGAGACTACTCCAGAACAATGCCCCCTTGGGGCCTGAGCCTTTGCCATGTATGTAACCATTTTTCCTTCTTAAGGGAATAAAAGGTAACAAAGTATAGGCATTATTTTAAATAAGGTCACACATCCTGTTCTCAATGCCAAATCCACTCCAAGGAGGATTAGCAACATGCACAAATCCTCCGCTGGAAAGGCTGGCTCCCTAATCAACTTCTGGAGAGGCTCCTGCTTTTGTTTAAACCCCAGAGACCTGGACAGCTGAGGTTCGGGAAAGAAGGAGGGCAATTCCATTTCCCTGAACCGTGCCCCAGGCTTCAAGGCACTCCATGGTTGCACTCACTCAACTAGGAGGAAACAGGGTTCCAGAGGTCCTGGGATACTTTGACGCTAAAAAAAAGTACTGGCCAGCCTACTATTTCACCTCCTGTCATTTGCCTTCTTAGGAATGAAATAAACCCAGGCTCACCTGGACAGAGAAAGGCCCCATCCCTAATTTGAACAGATCTAAAAGCCACCTTGTTCAGCAGTGTCCTCCTTTGTTTTAGACAAATAGACTTGGTGTCTCAATATTAAACCTAAATTAGATTCACCCTGCCCTATGAGGGACCAGTTTCCTATGCAGGAGAGTAAAGGGGTTATAAGTTAATAGAATTGGAAGATCTCCTCGTGATGAGATTAGAACAGACTGGTTCCTGGCAGTAATCTGCTCAAACCCTTCCTGTACAGAACTATAACAAAATCACAGCAACTCCGCAGCAAAAGCAAAAATCTAGGCATGGTGCCAGGTGCCTACCCTGCATCATCAGTCTACTGTCCTTAGAACAGTGACCCTACAGAGGACTGCACATTGCCAGCGTTTATGGCCAAGGGGACCAAGCTCAGGAGCTGAGGCAGCAGCCTGCAGGCAGAGGCCAGCCGGGGGTGGAGGCAGGACTGAGGTCAGGCCCAGGTGACAAGAATGCGGTCCCCTAGCACTGCTGTTCCCACGATTCAAGGTCTTCAGATGAAAACTCCTCTCTGTGCGTCGGCCACTGGCTCAGCAGCTGGCTGACAGCTGTTCAGGGACCAAGCCTCCCACACCCTGACATGGGCCTGCTGTCAGGCTCTCTACCTAAGAACTATGAACAGCTCCTCAACACCCCAACGGCAACAACAGGTAACATGTATCCAACGCAATCAACTTTTCCCAGATTTTTTGCTTTATTTATAGAGGAAAAAAAAAATTTAAGATGCCAGCTAGGTAACAGTGATTAATGCATTCCTTATTATCTTCAAATTACTCAGAGTACAAGACACAGGCATTTAATTGTCCAAAAAGTACTAGCACAAACCTTTCTTTTCAATGAACGAGGAGAAATTAGTAACATAACTATCTTAACTACCTTGTTTGTGTATATGTGTATGTGTGTATGTTTGCTTTTTCGCTTCCTGCTTTTCTCATTTCCTTCATCCCAACTTTTCCTTCCTTTTGAACAGCTTTTCCCCATTTGACAAAATTTTACACATTCTGGATCCTATTAACTCTTTACAGCTTCTCACCCTAAGGAAACAGTTCAGTCTTTACGCATGTACATCTGGTTTATCTCCTTTATATGTATGTCCTCAAGTTGCATCTATTTATCTATAAAATTATCAAGTTCCTATTATTCATGGCTAAGTAGTACTCCATTGTACAAAAAGACTACATCTTTTTTATCCATTCCTCAGTTGGAGGGCATTTATTTGAGTTACTTCCAAGATGTAGTTACTACAAATTGTGCTACTATAAAAATGGGTAGATACATATTACTGAGGTACAATGTTTTAAACTTTTCTGGGAAGATACCCAGAAGATGAATAGCTGGGTCAAATGGGACTTCCAATCCTAACTTTTTTAGGAATCTGCACACTGATTTCCACAGTGGCTGGACTAGTCCACACGCCCACCAACAGTGGAGAAGAGTTGTTTCCTCCAGCTGTCCTGCCAGCATTTGTTATTGGTTGATTTCTTCATAATACCCATTCTTTCTGGAGTGAGAAGGAATCTCAGTGTTGTATTAATTTGCATCTCTCAAATGACCACTGATGTTGCACATTTTTTTCATTTATTTATTGGCTGTTTGTATTTTCTTTATCTGAGAAACGTGTATCCATTTTAGATGCCCATTTTTGGACTGGGCCTTTAAATTGAAGGGTTTGAATTTTTTGAGTCCTTTATAGGTTTTTCATAGCGATCCTTTGAGAGTTGTCTCTTCACTCTGTTGGGGTTTCTCTTTCTGTGAAAAAGTTTTTTAATGAGCACTCAGTTGTTGATTATTTTTGATACTTCCTGTGGGATCAGGTTTTATTCATAAAGTCTTTGCCCACACCATCTTCAACAGTTCTACCTATTGTATCTTCCAGCGGATTTAATGTTTGTTTGTTTGTTTTTATTTTATTTTATTTATTTATTTATTTGTTTGCTTGTTGTGCCTGTTTGTTTCTTTATTTATTCATTTTGTGGCTGGCTCAGCCTGCCCTGGTGGCGGCGCCGGTGCAGCATGCGGCGCCGGGGATCGAACCGCAGTCCCCGCAGTTGCCTGAGCCCCCCCAAGCAGGCGCCCTAGACCACTGAACCATCCCGCCAGCCCGAGCGGATTTAATGTTTCTGTTTCAATTACTTAGAACTTCGATTCGCTTTGAATTTAGTTTAGTGTCTAGTGATGGATATGGGTCTGGTTTACATCTCTGAATCTTCAGCACGTGCAGCACCAGTTTTTCTAGCACCACAAAAGAGGCACTACCTTTCCTCCACCCAATGTGTTTGGCACTTCATGAAAAACAAAGTGGCTGAGTACATCTGGAGTTGTTAATGCATAGTCTATACTATTCTATTGATGTTTGGATTTCTTCACCAAGTACCATGAAGCTTTTATCACGGTAGCTTTACAGTACAATTTCAAGTCAGGGATTACAGTGACCCTTGCTTGCCTTGGCTATTCAGAATTGCCTTAAGCTATTGCAGGTCTCTTTTTGTTGCAAATGAATTTGAGGATTGTTTTCTCTAATTCTATGAGATACACTGTTGGAATTTTGATCAGAATCGCACTTTGTATGAAAGTTTTGGAAGTAGGGTCATTTTCATTATATTGGTTCTTCTCACTCAAAAGCAAAGGATATCTTTCCATTTTCTGATATCTTTTTCAATCTATTTTAAAGTACTATAGTTTTCAATGTAGGGGTCTTTTACACTTTTTCTTAGATTAATTCCTAGGCATTTCATTTCTTTGGATGCTACTGTGAAAGCTATTGCTTCCCTCTCAATGGGAATCACTCACTAATTTTTCATTCAGTGAGTTTGTTATTCATGTACAAGAAGGTGACTGATTTTTGAGTGTTTACTTTGTATCCACCTATGCTACAAATTTGGTTACTGATTCCAGGAGTCTTTTAGTGGAGTTATTTGGGTCTTCTATGTAGAGTATTCCTTCATCAGCAAATAATGATAATTTAACTTTTTCCAATTGTTATTCCTTTTATTTCTTCCTCATCTAATTCCTTTAGATAAAGTTTACAGGACTATGTTAAGAGTTAAGGCAGTGGACATCCTTTGGTCCTGATTTTAGAATGAAAGCTTTTATTTTTGTCCATTTTATATGATGTTGGTTGTTGGTTTGCCATAGATGGCTTTTATCAGATTGAAGTAAGGACCATTTTTCCAATTTTCTGAGGGGTTTTTATCATGAATGGGGCTAGACTTTGTTGAAATTTCTTTTCGTGCATTTATTGAGATGATCATGTCATTTTTGGCCTTAGTTTTGTTAATGTGGTATATTATATTTATCAATTTACATACATTGAACCATTCCTACATCCATAGATGAATCCCACTTGGTCATGGTGTATAATCATCTTGATGATTTGCTATATTCTGTTTGCCAGTATTTTATTGAGGACTGTGGTATTTATGTTCATGGGGAAGATTGGCCAATAGTTTTCTTTCTTAGTCCTTCCTTGGTTTTTGTTATCAGGGCAATGCTATCTACCAGGAATGGATTTGAAAATACTACTTCCCTTTCAACTTCATGAAGTGTTTGAAGACTTGCTATGTTAGGTCTTCCCTAAATTTCTTGCAGAACACAGCAGGGAAACCATCAAGGCCTGGGCTTTGCTTTGCTGATAGGTTTTTAGTTACATCTTCAATTTCATTGATTAATACTAGCTTATTTAGAATTTCATATCTTCTTGATTCAGTTTTGTTAATGAAATGCATGTAGGAACCTGTACATTACTTCTGCATGTGTCATCTTATTAGAGTACAAGTTTTCAAAGTAGGCATTTCTGAATGGGTTACTGTTTACTCATTGCTAGGACAAAATACCCAACACCCAAAATTAAGGAAAGAAAGGTTTATTTGGCTCACAATTTGTGAAGGTTTCAGTCTATACTCAGCTGGCTCCAAGGCAGAGTGGCACGTGGCATAGGGCAGCAGCTTATGGTGGCAGAAAACAGAAAGAACAAAGGGAGGAGATGCAGCTGTGGGTTCCAGCAAGCCTCTCTCCCTTATTGCCACACTGACTATGAAGGTCAGAGCTCCTCTGAAGAAGTGGCACCCTTCATCCTTCCTCAGTTCCCTTTTTTTTTTTTTTTTTTTTTTTAATTTTTTATTTATTTATTTATTTGTTTGTTTGTTTCTTTATTTATTTATTTTGTGGCTGGCTCAGCCTGCCCTGGTGGTGGCGCTGGCGCAGCATGTGGTGCCGGGGATCGAACCGCAGTCCCTGCAGTTGCCTGAGCCTTCCTACGCAGGCGCTTTAGACCACTGAACCATCTCGCCGGCCCCTCAGTTCCCTTTTTATATCCTTTTTGTACTGAGTCTGTCTAGGGTGGGCCCACCATACCCTAGGGAGGGGACTCAACACAATAGGGTGTGGAAGTGCTGAGCCCATTTAGTTAAGTTTTTAACTTCTCAAGCAGACACAACATATCAACCACTACAATTCACCCCTTGGCAACCACACATATTTCTTTAAACCAGTCCAGATGCAAAGACATGCTTATTAACTTCGTTGGAGACCCTTGTATGTCCTCATTTTGATCTGAGAAGTCAGTATTTGTAATCCCAAAGTTATATTATTGGAATCTCACCAAGGTAATTCCAACCTACCACTCCCAGCACAACCTACAGCAATAACAAAGACACTAATATATATATATTAATGGGAGCCAAGGGGCCCTAGGTCCAGTCATGAAAGTGGCTTCTGCAACAAAGAGAGCGACCCAGGGCTGCACTCAGGTTTTATTTATAGGAGAAGGGGAGTGGCTTGTGAAAGGGAATTGTGGGAAGAGGGTGAGCTCTGAAGGGAACTGTGGGAAGAAGGCAAGCACTGTGAGTTGGGCTAGGTAGGAAGCCTGCATTCACCTCCACCATATTCAGAGAGGATATGCAAAGGAAGTAATTTGTATTATGCTATTGAGATAGTATCTGTCTATCTGGTCTGGTGCTTCAGCTCTGATGTGTAATCTTTTAAGCCTCAGGAAGTCATAGCCTCTATCTCAAGGCTCGATCCCAACTGACTCCATGGAACATTGGCTCTTCATCCTGTTATCAGGGAAACACACGTGCCATCTTCAAAAATTACCACCAGCACCTCGGCTAGACCAATATACACTGCTTAAGATCAATTGAAAGGATAATGAGAAGTTCTAGCCAGCTCTGTACATTTCAATATGAGGAAATAGGGTCAGGCTCAGTCAAAATGGAGACAGTTGCTTTTCTTTTAAGGAGAGCAGCTCAGGTGGTCCTCCACAAACTTCAACATTGTCACACAGGTTTAACTATCATTAAGAATCACTATTAAGTCTATTAACATTATATTAGATGAGAGCCATACAATTCTGCTCCTGGGCCCCCAAAGACTCATGCATATTCCTTTATGAAAAAGTCACTTAGTCTATCTGCAAAAGCTGTCAAAGTCCTAACAGTTTTAGTGATGCTGAAAGTCCAAGTTCCAAACCTCTTCCAAGATTTAAGGCAAACTCTTAACTGTGAGCCCCTGAACAAATAAAAAGTTAAACATTTCCAACTTTCAAAGGCACAAGATAAACATTACCATTCCACAAGGTACACATAGCAGGACGCAAAGCATTAAGACCAAAGCCAGTCCCAAATCCCACAGGGCAGACATTAAGTCCTATAATTCCACATTCAACATCTGAGGCAACCTGTGGCAAACTGTGAGCTACACATGGCTCCACCTCTGTGGCACTTCTGCCCCATGGCTCCTATGGCTTTTCTCTGTGCCTGGCTTTGCTCCCTACTTGCAGCTTTCCCCAGATAATCCATAGTCCTGGCTTTTCCAAACTTCTGGGGTTTCCATTAAATAGGCTTCTCAGGGCCCACTGACAGCTCAGCGGATTGAAGTTCCTGCTTAGGTAGATGCAGGGACTAGGGTTTGATCCCAGGCGTGCCATGCTGGCCCCACTCCTGGGGCACACTGAGACAGTGACTGAGACTTGGCATGGTGGCATGCACTGTAATCCCAGTGTTTTCATCCTGAAAACAGGATGATCACTACAAGTCTGATCTGTGTAGTGAGACCCTGCAACCCTGTACTAAATACATTAAAAAACAATAATAAAATAAAATAAAAACCAAATAGACTTCTCACTCACAGCTTTACACACTATCCTCCCAGGGTCATGCTACCTCTCAGGCCTTCTGAAATCTAGGTGGAAGCCTTCTTAATGTTACTCAACACTCCTGCATTCTGCCTGCACCAAAAACTAGTGCCATGTAGACAATGCCAAAGTCTGCTGCCAGCTAGAGCATTAGCCAGGCTTTCTTCTCCCTTGGCTGAAGGGCTCAAGTGCCTGGATTGCAGAGCATTCTGACCCTGATTCCAAGGGAAAAAAAAATCTCTATGCTGCCACCATTCTAGAACCTAGTGTGGCCTTTGCTTTCTTGTGATTCTTGTTTTCTGCCTCCTCACCATCCTATCCTACATGAGAGGTGTTAGTAATAAAAGTCTTCTGTTTACCACATTGGCTTCTCTGCATCATCTCTCAGTCGATTTCTACAAAGCAAGTCCAAGCCACAGAACAGACAGTGACCTGAGCAATCAGAACAAGCTTCCCAGCAGCAGGAGTGCACCAGCATGAGTGTGATGCCCCTGAGGCCAGCCTCTGTCAACTGGGTTGTCTTCTGTCCTACCTCAACCTATTCTATCCAAACCACCCAGGGACCCAAGGCAGACTCAGAGAGTAGTCTGTCCAATGACAGATGACATGTCAGAGAGGAGGGCACAGCCATCCATCCTAACAGGCTAAAACAGCTCTGACATCAACCCAGCACTGGGTTTTGTCACCAAGGACAAATTATCATAGTTAGGCAAATACTGCATAAGTGGAAAAGCAGATAATGCTCTTCAGACATTTGCAGGCAGAAATGGAAAGAAGTCTTGGCCTGGACTGGAGGAACTTCAGTTGTGTAGGAAACTCAACCACTCTGACTTCTTCCTCTCTAAAAGATTCCAAGTATCTTACTTTTCTCTCATTGCTGAGACAAAATACTTGGCGCCCAGAATTAAGGAAGATTTATCTAGCTAACAGTATGTGAAGGTTTCAGTTTTTCACAGCTGGCTCCAAGGCAGGGTGGCATGGCAGAGGGGCAACAGTCCATGTTGGTGAAAGACACCAAAGGCAACAACAACAAAGGGGGAGGGAGCTTCTTCTCCTCTCCTATACAGTACACAGGCTACCTGCCCTAGGACATGCAGAGCACTCACACGCCAAGCCCCAGCACTAGACAATGGACCAGTCACAAACTCTAGATACAGTTGCTTCCAAAAACCTTGCCCCTCATGACCTCATGAGGCTTGGAAGAATGACTAGACACAAACCACAATGCTGAAGTAAATGTAATTGCAAACTTATCTCTATATGGGTTTATTCTAGTTCTTCTCAAAAATATATTATCTACTTCTCCTGGCTGTGTCAGTTCCAATTCCATCAACCTCAGCCTGCCCTATCCCTGCACCACTCTCCCCCCTTGACCACCATGGGACCACATGGATCTAGCATTGCTGCACCAGGCACAAAAAATTCAATGTGAAGAAGAGGATGTGTGCCGAGCCAAACTCTTTCCTTCAGCAAAAATTTCCTAAACAGAACAGCAACGTACCCACATCTATGGCTTTAAAACTTAAGAATGTACAACAACCCTGGGAAGTTTCTGCTCACACCAAGGCAGGAGATAAGGAATTACTTAACATCTTTTTGAGGGAAGACAAAATATCTCCTAATCTAGTTTTTCAAAGGCTGCCTGTACTATTTGCTCAACTCAGGCATAAGTACAACCTCTAGGAATATGCACAGAGGCATGCTTTTCCTATCAGCTGTCATTGGATATGCAGAAGGCCTCCTGTCACTACTGATTACCATCCTGCAAGGATGTGGATAAACATGTGTCCCAAGTCACATAGAGATAACTCACAAGTCAGTTCAACCATTAGCAACTGCCCGGAACAAATTTTAAAAATTCAGAGACAAATGAATCCATAAATCAATTTAATCTTAGTAACAGTGCATCAAATTTAAAACACACACACA
>PVKN010013377.1:0-19985 GCA_004027915.1 Capromys pilorides | reverse complement strand
GTACATCATTTTGAGGCGCCCTGTTTTACTGTTTATTTTGGATCTTTTAAATGTGTCTTAAAAAATGCATGTTCAGACATAGCTTCTTAGGTAATATTTTATGTTCTGTTTCATAACTAGTTTTTTTGTTTTGTTTTGTTTTTAACGTATTTAGTTGTTACAGGGTCTCTACACAGCTCGGACTCATAGTGATCCTCCTACTTTCAGCCTTCCCAGGGCTGGGATTTCAGGCATGCACCACCATGTCCAGACTCTGGCCAGCTCAGCCCACCCTTGGGACGGGGCTGGCGCAGCATGTGGCGCAGGGGATCCAACCATGGTCCCTGCGCCTGCCTAAGCTTGCCTCAGCAGGCACTTCAGTCTGCTGAGCTGTCTCACTGGCCCTCATAACTAGTTTTCTAAAGACTATTGCAGGTCACTGTATTTTATTTTTTAATACTGAGTGCATATATTAAAAGTTATAAAGGGCTGGTGACAGTATATACAACTATTAAAATACATCGTTGTTTTAATATTTTATTGATTTTTAAATTTAAAAATAGTTTCTGTCTTGTCGCTGTACTCTAGGAGGCAGTGTAGCCCAACTTTTTAATGTAAGAAATCTAACATTGAATAACACGTAGAAAACTTGTTTAAAATTATTTTTTAAGAAAATAATTGAAATTATTACAAAATGCCTGATAAAGGATTAGAAAATATTGCAGAGTTAAATCATTTTTCAGTTTTAACTTGATGATAGAGCTTAACTTCCCTTAAGTCTTAATTTGGTCTTTGAATTTTGAAAAGAATAGCGTCAGGAAAGTCAGTCGTTTCATTTCCAGCTCAGTCCTGCGCTTGTCTGGGACAGCAGGCCCTGCCCACAGCCATGACTCGCCCGTTAGGCCTCTTTATGTAACTTTTCAGCTCAGGCGTTTTGTTTGTGAACCCTGATCCTTGTTGGTGTGGCCTTGGAGTGGTGTTGGCGACCCACATCACTCGGTGCTTTGTGTTTAGTGAGTAATTGTAGCTTGTTGATTGTATTTTATGTTTTGTAAATAGAAGAGTCTAAGTAAATTCATTGAGTTCTTCCTTCATGTCCTTCGTCCCTGTCTTACACATTTTAGTTTAAGAGATTTTCTGTCCTTGTAGTTCCTTATATTGTCTGTTTCCTTTAGTTACTTGGGTTATTTTTTGTGCAGTCGATGCTGCGTGCCCTGGGACGGCCTGGAGTGTGTCTGAACCGCTCCTCTGCCTTCGCTTTCCAAAGCTTACCCTAAGTCTGCTCCTCCGGGACTCCTGGATTGCACCTGGGAACTTGTCACTTCTATTTTTCTGATTGTCTATGTTTGTACATCAGTTTTCTTCCTGCTAACTTACAACCTTCTCATATTTTCTGACTTTTCCTTTTTAGTGTGAGGTATATGTTTTTTGGGGGTTTTTTTGTTTTTTTTTGTTTGTTTGTTTGTTTGTTTGTTTTGTTTTGTTTTTTTTTTTTTGAGACAGGGTCTCATTATGCAGTTTAGGCTGGCCTTGAGCTCACTTTTATAGCCCAAGCTGGTCTAGAACTTGCACCGATTCTCCTGCCTCAGCCTCCCAAGTGCTGGAATTACAGGCGTGCACCACCATGCCCGACTATATTTTCTTGATATGACAGATATTGTTAAAGTACCTATTTAGCAACTCAAAAGCAACTATAGTTTTATGACTATAAATAGCAAGTGTCAGGTAAGCCCTCCAGTCCTGTGCCGCTCCTACAATTACAATCCTCAGAGGAGGTCATGGCTTGCTCATCCAGAGAAGGTGCCGAGTAGAGTTAACATTGTCTGTTCTCTGCGTGACCTTTAAAGCATTAAAAAAAAATGTGTTTGGACCTGGGTGCACAGGCCTAGGATCCCAGCGCGTTGAGAGACTGAGTCAGGAGCATCTCAAGTTCAAGTCCTTGGACAGCTTAGTACACAGCTGTCTCAAAGGAAAGTTTTTCATTAAGGGCTGGAAATGCAGCTTGTCGTGAAGGCCCAGGGCTCAGTCCCCACCGCTGCAAAAGAAAAGCCGCCTAGGAGCAGTGTTCTGTGTGCACTGTGGCCACCCTCCACCACATGGGAAGGGGCCGCTTACCATTCGGCTTGTGTGACTGAGGAAGTAAACTTACCATTGCCGTTAACTTTGATGGTAAAATGTATGTATAATAAAGTCTTCAGAGACCAGGCGTGGTGGCGCTCGCCTGCAATCCCAGCACTTGGGAGGCTTCAGCAAGAGTATTGGTGCAAGTTCAAGACCAGCCTGGGCTACAGAAGTAGCTCAAGGCCAGCCTGAACTGCATAGTGAGATAGTGAGACCCTGTCTCAAAAAGACAGAAAGAAGGAAAGGAAGGAAGGAAGGAAGGAAGGAAGGAAGGAAGGAAGGAAGGAAGGAAAGAAGGAAGGAAAGAAGGAAGGAAGGAAGGAAGGAAAGAAAACGAAAGGAAACAAAAGGAAAAGAAAGGTTTTCAGAGCGTAAAGCCTTAACAGCACTGAAATAGAAATCTCCGTTGCATGTCTTGCATGTCATTGGCTTCCATATGTCCAGGGGTCTGATTTGTTGCTCACGCAACACAGCCTGGTTTAACGCATGTTGCTTTAGTGGGGTCCTTTGAGCACACGTCAGAGCGTACCCTGGTGAGTGCCGCGAAAACCTGCCGAGTCTCTGCAAGCGCGTCCCTGAGTGCGGTAGAGGGTTGGCAGGCACGTGCGCCCAGGGGCTGTCCGAGGCTTCCTCTGCCTGGAGAACCCAGAACCACATCTGGAGCAGCAGTGAGGGTACCCTAGGAGGAGAAAGGCAGTCACAGAGCAGCTCATTTGCCGCTCTGCCATGGGTGCCAGGGAGCAAAGCACCGCAGCTTGGTGAGCTGTGGCGAGGACGCCTTGGGCACACAACGGTTCCGGGGCCGCTGTAGCTCTGCCTGGTTTGAACTCCAGCAGCACCACTTGTCAGGCACACAGAAGTGGAGGAGTTCAGGAAATCTGATTGCCCACCTGTGAGATGAAGCCAGTTACAATGCTCAGAGTGAACAAGGCACACATCTGCCACTGTCCGTGTAGTGAGCTTTCTTTCCATGGCTGGTAACCACTTGTGTAGCACAGGGTTGGTCTTAGGTGAGAAGGCAACGCCGTGGTGCCGCCGGGGTAGGAACAGGCTGAAGGCGCCCTAGGTTCTGCCTAACCCGTGTGTGGTGGAGGATTTGCACCACAGACTCACATAGAAGTTGAGAAGATTTCTTGGTTGCTGACAAAAATTGGCTCATGCATGGGCTATTTTTTATTTTGTCCTTTTTTCTAAATGAAAGGTAAACAAAAAGAACCTAAAGCAAATGAAGAGTGGGGTACACAGTAGCGGACCACCCGTCCTCTGTGTGCTCCTCTGCGCTTCCTCGCCCCATGCCTGCGTTCCTGGCTGTCATCTCGCTGGCCGTCTCTCCTGAGTCACGTTGATCCTGGGCATATCTGTTTTTCAGATTGTGAAGCTGGCTGTGTACGGCATGCTGCCGAAAAACCTTCACAGGAGAGCCGTGATGCAGAGGCTGCACCTCTTCCCAGACGAGGTGAGTGCGGTGTGGGCGGGGCCGCCTTGCGGGCTGCATCTGGGCGTCTTGCTCCTTTCCACAGGCGCCGCAGACCTGCGCGGGCAGCTTCTCTCCACCCGACATTCCTTAAGATGGTTACACTGATGCACACACGATCATTGCTCTTGCTCTAAGCCATAAATCGAGCCGTCGTTGGACTGCAGATCAAAACTGCAGGCTCTGGATTTTGTTTTCTGGGCTTCGTTGTTGCTTTATTTTACCAATGACTTTCATTAAAAGAAGGAACAGTGATCAGAGCCCCTGTGAAGCAGAGGTGCTCGTTGGTAGTTTCAGCTATGAAAAGAAAGGCATTAATTTGTTTACTTTTTATTTGACAAGTACCAAACCTTCAGTAACTCACACATCAAGAATTAGCTGGTTGTTGATTTTTCCCAGGATTTAATTGTACAACTGTTGTACGTATTCAAAATTTAGTCAGTTAAAAAGTACTTCTTAAAAGAATATTCTTCCTATAGTTACCCTTTTCTCAATACAAGGAAAATAGGTGAGCATGGTCTCTGGGGTCCAGCTGCCCGAGTTAGAATCCCTGTCCCTGCGTGGACTTGGTGCATGGACATGGCGTGGACGCTTTGTACTTCGCTTCTTCTCGGTGGAGGTGACTTAGCAGCTGCCGGCACTGTGAAGTGCCGTGCAGCGCTCTCAGAACAGAGCCTGGCCAGCGAGTGCCAGCTGCTGCGACTGCCACAGTTACAGTTGTTACCCTAGCAGTTGTACTGAAGAAGCAGTGTGAAATTCACGCCTAAATGTCACCTTGGAGCAGCTGTCCGCTGCCACTCGGGTTCTCTCACAGTGCGTGAGTGATGGTCCCAAGGGAGCAAGTTGCTCGTGCCTTGACACAGTGCAGCTTCGTGCCATCCGCCTTGCAGTGAGGGGAGTGGCTCAGGGCTTGCTCCACCTCTGAGCTCACGTGGTGGGAACAGCGTAATCACTGAAGGGTCAGTCACAGGAATTCAGACTCCTGGTTCTGGGTCTGCTGTCATAGTTTTTCAGTATGATAATTTATTGTAATTTATATAAAAGCTAGTAGCTCAATGATAATTACTCATTCTAGTTACAGTGTGGTCAGGTGAATGAGTGTTTTAGATGCTCATTGTAGTTCAGTTGAACAGTGAATTAACTAAGTAATGTGAGAGTATAAAATAAATAAGCTCAGTTCCCCAGAAGCACTGGGTAACGACCCAGGGAGAGCCATTTTCCCACCAAGGGCACAGGGAAGGACGCCTCCGTTGCCCTGGCCGCAGCAGACAGAAATGCACTGAGGAACTGAGCTCTGTGTGCAGCAGGACAGATCGCTGTCACTGAGACTGCTGAAAAACTGCTGCTAATGGTTACTTACCCATTATTTATAGGAGTAAAATAATTGAAAGTAATGAACATTAAGACTCAACCACAAAGAGGAGTTAGAACACAGGTGGCTCGCAGTGGAACCCACCAGCCAAACACAGGCCCGTGCGGGGCATAAAGTAGTGTCTCCTGTGACCATGTCCACCCACCAAGGGTTTTTGCTCTGTAGTGAAAATGTCATGTAAAAGTGTAGAAGAAAGTCTGGGCGTAATGGCACACAGTTGTAATCCCAGCACTTGGGAGGCTGAAGCGGGAGGATAGTCGCGAGTTTGAGCTACATACCAAGACCATATCAAAAGAGAAAAAAAAAAGTGTAAAAAGAATAGAGTTAGAGGGCCGGCCAAATAGCTCAGCAGATTAAAGCGCCTGCAAGCAGGTGCAGAGGTCACAGTTTCGGGCCCTGGGCCTGTTGTGCTGGCCTGCCCCCAGGCCGCACTGAGACAGCAGTTGAGACTGAGTGTGGTGGTGGACACCTGTAATCCCAGCTCTTGGGAGGCTGTAAAAAGGCAGATCACTCTGAGTCAAACCTAGTAGTGAGGCCCTGAACACCCTGGGGACCCTTCCCTAAAATACAAAAAAAAAAAAAAAAAAAAAAAATACAGAAGCCAGTGTGTCAGCATCATTTGTAGCCATCAGTGAAAAAATCAGATAAAGAATCCCAAAGGGTCCTGCCAGAGGGCCGTCTTATTGGAAAAGGGAAAGGTGCTTCTACGCTGGGAAGTCTGGCGGGGCAGCGGCAGCCAGGAGGAGAAACCATCTCTGTCCCTCCTGCCGCGAGGCGCAGAGCCTCAGACTGCCTGCCCAGACAGTGCCTCATCTGAATCTTGAGCAGTGCAGATGGCAGAACGTTCTGCATGTAACTGGCCTGCACTTGTCAGGCTGCTTATTTCTTGAGGAAAATAAAGAAAAGGTGGGCAGAGCCTTCCAAGTGAAGGACATGAGGCCGACGTGCAGACCACGTGGTGCGTGGCTGGTCCAGCAAGTGGCCTTGATAAGCCCAGTGTGGCGACACTGTGAGGCCGCAGTGGGCGTCGGGAACACTGAGGAGCATGCTCGGGGTTAGGTGAGGACTACCCCATGGTGGGTAATTTTCCTGACCATGGAGTTGAACTGTAGCTATGTAGGCAGCTATCCTCGTCTTCAGGAAAAATAGGCTGAGATGTTTAGAGTTGGATTATTTATAAACTATTCTCCAGGAAGAGAGAAAGCAAACATGTCAAGACAGAAAGTTGTGGAAGGAAAAAAAAGGCTCAGCCCAGCCCGCCGCAAGTTTCTTCTCAGCACTTCCCTTTCCCTCGCATGCTCCCCGGGAAGGCACTCAACCCCTGGCCCAGGCCCGCAGCATCTGGGCACCCCGTGTACACATGCGGGGTGGTGCCCTCCCCACCTGGGCCGTGTGTGCTGCCTCATCGGCACTTCCCACCCTTTTTCACAACAGGGAGCTCTTCTGCCATGAGGACGGGGCTGGGGAGATAGCTCCATAGAAGAAGCGCCTGCCTGGCAAGCACAGAATCCTGAGTTCAATTCCCAGTACCACCAAAAAAAATCAAGTTATTTGGGGACTTGCCAGGTAGCTCAGTTGATGACAGCACGTTTCAATCCCCACCTCCACATGGAGCATGAGACTCGCCCTTAGAGCAGCCTGAGCCAGCCAAAAAAGTCCTTCTGCCATGAGGACAGCTGAAAGGCTGGTTTCCGTCAGAAGTCCATTTTGCCTCATAAGCATTAGCAGTGACCGACCATGTCCGGCCCTGCTGCGTGAGCAGGTGGCAGCATTTCAGATTGTCTTCAAGCTGGGTGTGGTGGCTCCTGCCCACTGTCACAGCACTCCAGGAAGCTGAGGCAGGAGGACCAGCAGTGAGACCCTATCTCAAAGTAAAGATGCATGAGGCAGAGGGCAGGAGGGGGGAATGAAAGAGGAATGGAGAAGCATTCTGTCCCTGTGCCAGCTCCCAGCAGGGTGTAAACATTATATGCTACAGACATACATGTGTTCATGTGTGTGTACACATATGTAATGGCTTCTCAGAGAAGTGTAACATACCGTAAAATTGATTGCTCCTTTCCGAAGTAAACTATGTGATCAATAAATTTTGTCTGTTTATTCTGATTTGGTATAAATATGCTTCTTGGTTTGAATATACTGATAAAGTGAGAGAAAGGATATAATTACTGTTAAAATATTCTCTCTGCTCCCTATGTACACAGGATGAATTAGACAATGGTCCCATGAATCTCCAACAGGTTTTTGAGACTCAAGAGGAGCAATGTATAAGACTAAAATCATGCTTGAATGCTTGTCATTCTGGTCTTCTAGATGTGTGTTGCTTCTAATGTAATTTCAATCATTGCTATATTCTCTCTCAAGTAAATGCTTGTTTTAAAAGAAAACAAAAGAGGGTAATTAATGAGAAAATAAGACAAGGAAAAATGCCATGGGATTGACATGCTACAATTTTGTATATGCTTAGATTTCTAAATTTCTGTGTAAAAAAGTGTAACAACTTTTTTTTTTTAAATCACATTCTATAAAGATCTATTAGAATATCAGTGATTGATGGGCAATACCGGTTCCATGTTAAGTCTAAGGCATTTAATGTTTAGAAAGACAGCTCAAGTACCTATGTAATAGAGTAATAGTATCACTAAGCTTCTCTTCTCGAGAGTTAAGAACCTAAGTTTGCAGACCAAAAATAAGAGAAAAGAAGGGCTACAAGTTTAGCCAATATTTTGGCCATAGCCCTTCAAGGTCAGTGAGGACTCAGGACCTAAGAGAACCTGTACTGTAACATCCTATAACTCAGTGATGTCCCATATTTTCTGTTCAAGGAGATTATGGGGCCACAGAGGAAAGGGATCAATGATATATAGTGTGCCTAAGGAGAGTCACCTAGAGAGAAAACATTCTCTCAGGCTTTCACAGAGAGCAAACTGGTCAAGCAATGACCGTGACTCATCCAGATGGCTGACACTGGTAAAAGTTCTACAAAATGCTATACATGGTTTCAAGGTAAGTCCTGAGGGGATTTGACTGACCTTGTCAGATAAAAAAATTGCATGTTTTGTTATATAGGTCTTGCTTTAACTTGGACATAATCAGCCAGCAGAAAAGTTTAACCATGAGGCATAAAAAGTAAAGCCAGATTAGTATGCTGAGCTGTAAAAGGCTCAAGTCAACAGTTTCTAACACTGCCAGTTCTGCCGATCACCCACTACTATTATGGACTGTTGCTGTATGTATATAACTGCTTTCTCATAGTTCAATGAGAAGAAATATTTGTAGCAATAATGTTTAGAAAAGTTATCATGTCTTCATCTTGTATTCTGAAAACTGCTATGAAGACCACAATATGCGTTGTATCAGTTATTGTGACTGTCCTACTAACATGTTTTGAAACTGTCTCGATGTTATTTCTTATTAAAAGTAAATAAATAAATATTGTCTGTGCTCCGGCGTGCGGTGCTGGCCCTACTCCTGGGGTGCACTGAGACAATGACCAAGACTGGTGCATGCCCGTAATCCCAGTGCTTGGAAAGCTGAAAAAAGGAGGATCACTATAAGTCTGATCTGTGTAGTGAGACCCTGTAGACTCTGTACTAAATACATAAAAAAATTTCTCTGTGAAGAATCCTATTAGCAGTAATGCCTGCTGTGTTTTGTGTACAGTGACAGTGGTCAGGCATGTTGACTCTGTAGAAGTCCACTTTGAAAGCTCTTGTAGCTGTTTGCTATGTTAATTTTTAGAACAAGCTTACAACACAACACAGTGCTGTGATTCCAAAGCTGTTTGAAGATTGTATTCTGATTCTTCAAAATGCAGTGCTTGCTCAAACTTTGTGTTCATTGCTGCATGTTCTTGGCCAGATCATGATAGTGATTCTCCGTTCTCTCTGGAGAGCCTGGTGCGCTGTGCAGAGAAGTCTCCTCTGCAGCACCCACTCTAGTAAGAAAAGGAAATAGGACCTCCTCGGAGAGCCCAGAGTGCTCCTGGGGTACCGCTCCCCGTGGGCTGGGTGTGCCCACTGCGTCCCTAGCTGTCTGCCACAGTTGCATTGCCAGAGCCAATGTGCACACCTGGCCTGGCCTCAGGGCCACAGTGGTAGCCCAGGCGGGCCTGGCCTGCTCCACTCACCTCCCTGGGCACTGGGACGGAGGCCACCCTCAGCACAGCCTGGGCTGGTGTCGCGCACTCCTCACCTTCCCGCTTCCTCCGCCATCCTCAGCTCCTGCATTTGCTCTGCTCAGGCTTTCCTCTTCAGCTGGGGCTCAGCCCTCAGATCCAGACATCTGCCCATCTGTCTGGCTGTGGTGTCTACTTTCTGGTCCCCTTTGTCACTTGCTGTCCTCCATAGTGTCTCTGGAGCCTCCGTTCATCCTGATGAAATGTGGTGGCTGAGGGGACCCTGTGAGTGAGGCAGGGCCTGCATGTGAACCCTGAGAGGGCAGCTGGGGACATGGGGACCCAGTGGGTGTACAGAAGCAAAGTCGGGCAGCGTGGAGCAGGGCACCACTCAGGGACGGTTAGCAAGAGCGTCCCCTCAGATCCCGAGCCGAGGCAGGACTGAGGCCTAGGAGGTCACAATTTAGGCCACCTCCTCTACCTTCTCAGCAGTCGCTGGTTCCCAGTAGGGTGCGGTAGATGTTTCGTAGATAAACAGCGCCAAGAGCCAGCACAATTTCATTTACAAAACATGTCTTTCTGGCACCAACCTGAAGCACAGATTGAAGGAGCAGACCTGGGCTGTGACCCACAGTGCTAGGGCAGGGGAGAAGAAGAAAAGAAGCAGCGTAGCGGTATGTCCAGAATTAGACCAAGTAGATTACTGTGTTATAATAGCATCGCTTGTATCACTGGTCAGTTGCACTCTTAAGGGAATTACGTAAGTGATTTAAGGAGTGATTACTTTCCTCAGTCTTCAACGTTCTTTTGCTTATCTTTCAATCCAAGTATCAGTGACCTCTAAGAAAGCTGTTTTCAGAAACTAACAGCATGTGCTTGCCATAGGATATTCCGGAAGATGTCCTCAGGAACTTAGTGGAGGAGCTCCCTCAGCCCCGGAAGGTGCCCCGGCGCCTGGACGAGTACACGCAGGAGGAGGTCGCAGCCTTCCCCAGAGTGTGGTCCCTGTAAGTATGCCTGTCCTCTGCCTTACCTTGAGCTCTGCACCCAGCGTCCTGCTTCCACAGCTGACCCAAGGCCCTGAGGGTAGGGCGGGCTGTTCGCGTTCACCCCTGGAAGCACAGCCGCTACACCCTGCGAATGAAGCTCTAGCACCACTGTGAGAGCCGCAGTCAGGGGACCCTGACCTTCTCAGTAAATGCAGGGTGCTGGGGAAACTGTCCTTGTGCGGTGCGGCCTGTCGTCTTGAGCCATGGCAGCCACGATGTCATCAGCCTAAACCCAAGGGCTCCAGGTCCGACTGCTTTCCAGATTGCTTCCTATGTCAAGGATGTCATCTAATGAAGTCATTAATTCTGGAATTTCAGTCTTGCGCCAGATAAAAAAACCTTTTTCCTTCCCTCTATATAATTTCATCCATCTAGAGCCCATAAAGCTGCTAAGATTTGACAGCCTGTCTCCCGTCTAATTGTTTCCAGCCTTCTTGGGGATCTACTGATGAGCATTTCAGTTTGCTTCCTTGGGAGTGCCCTCCCATAATCCGGAATGATGTATGCTCCCATCTGCGGGCCTCACCACATTGTCCTTTCCATCTGCTGTGTCTCTGAGCGTATGAAGTGCATGTGTTACTTGCTTAATGTCTCATTCCCCTTGCTGAATTGCTTGAGGAAACCACACACTTGTCATCCTTAGCACTGAGCACAGCGTCCAGCGTGCTGAGTGGGCACCTGACAGACATTTTTGGTGGCACTGTTCCCTCTGTCAGCTTTCATTACGCGTGAAGGTAGGAAAGGATGTTCAGGGGGCCGGAAGTGCGAGCCATTTCACCTTCCACAGCTTTTGCCACTGTACAGGAGTCTGCTTTATGTGTATGTCTGTGTTTCTCCCCCTGGACTAATAGCAGTAATAAAAGTAGCAAGCTCCACTGAAGTGCGTTAGCCTGTCTAATCCTCTGAGCAAGCTCACGAGTACGACTTTTATCTCTTTTTTAAAAACAAGAAGATACAGACACAGAAAGATGGGCTCCTACCTAAAATCCGTCTCATTGTAAGTCGGGGAGAGCACTTTCTGGAGAGTTGCTAGAGAGCCCTCTGCGCCTTGCCCTGCATGCTGTCAGGCAGTGAAGGTGAAGCCCGGGCACGGCCCGGGAGCTGCGGGCTCGGTGCCCTCGCGTCTGGCACTCGTGTTCCCGAGGCCTGGAAGCCACCTTGGCACCGAGGACTCACTCCTGCGAGTTGCACAGCAAGTATTTTTGAAAAATGAAGAGTCAAGTTCTTTCCCCAAAAAAGTTGAGGTTAGCGCAAGTTGCTTACCATGTAGTTTAAAGGGCCTCAAGCAAGTTTCCGTTTTTACCTTTTTAGTACCTAACTCCATGTTGTTCTGGGCCTCACTTCCTGCAACTATACTCTGTTTCTTCACCCACCCTGGAACAGAACTGATCATACTTCAGGGTCTGGCAGAAGAACAGGAAAGCAAACAGCTGCCAGTGTGCGCCCCTGAGGTGCAGACCGGGAGGTAATCCTGGCGAGTACCGGCCCCGAGTTGCTTTGTGTGCTTGATGGAGGATTTTTATAAATGTGCTTAGGTTGCTCACAGGCGGATCACGTCAGATCGCACTGGTGGGGAGCTTAGGTTCCTCCTCAGGAGGCCTGTGATACCGTCTGTGTGCTACCTAGAACCTCCAGAGGTGCTGGTGAGTTTGGTGTTGACCACACGGGTGTGAACTTGGAAACTGTCTTGGTTCCAGAAATGAACTCTTGAAAGCAGTGTAGCCAGCGCAGCCCATGCACGCACCAGTCGGCCACAGCTCGTGCCACTGGGCCTCCTTTAATCAGAGTTCCTCTTCCTGAGTGGTCCCTGCTGCCTCCTTGAGGCAAGTGAGCCACTGACTCAAGTGTAGTGTCTTCCTTAGACGAGTAGGACTAGGAAGACTTTTCTGTACTTATTTTTAAAGAGACCTTACGAGAAAGTTAGGCCCACAGGTACATTGTTGACTTGGGTTTTCCTACTCTTTTCTTTCCAAATTTCCCTGTGGCAGGAATACGCATTAGACACCAGACTTTTTATGGCCTATTAAAGTTAGGACCTTTCCTCATAAGTACTCACCCGGCATATGTTAACTTCTGTTTTCAGCATACTGAAGTGGATACACACTTACTCAAAGTGGAGCATATTTCATGGCATAGGTGTGCTGGCCACTTAGCTACTTCTTTCAAAGTTTTGTTCTGGCAGCACATTAGACCTGAGTCTAGTGACTCTGTCATGGAAAGTATGGGCGCATGACTAACCAAAACTTAGTGTCTCAAAGGAGATGGCCTTTAGCCCAGTAAGCAGTGCGCATTCTGCAGGTGAAAATCCTTCCACCTGAGCGCCATACTCCACAGCCGTGTGACTGGAGGGCACCTGTGCTGTGGCCTGTGAGCCCGGGATCTGAATTTGTGACTAGTAAATTTAAATTTCAGCAGCCACACGTGTGGCTGCTGATGCATCACTGACCATGACGTTCAGTTTTTCCCCGTTTCATGAAGTCAGCAGTGGACACTGTACTTCAGAGCCCATCCTGCAACTGAATGTCATGAGAATGGGATTCTCGGTATCCCAGCTGGGAAGGCTGGTCTGGATAAGGAAAAAAGCCTTCTTTTGGGAAAGGAAACTGCCTCAAATGTGCTTTTGTTCCACGCAGAGGAGCTAGGCCAGTAAGATAATCTTCCTTGGGAATGCAGTAACTGGCAATGATTCAGGGAGGCCAGGCGTGGGCCGCAGGCACCTGCCTGCCGCGGAGGCACTGGCAGTGCGCGGTGCACGCACGGGTAGGCGGCTGGCTCGGCGGTGCCCTGCAGTAAAGTTTACAGCATGCGTACAGCACAGCCAGGCGTCGTCACTCGCGCTTGGTTAACTTTGGTAAACGTAAGTTTATGGGCTCTTCTGTGGGATGCCAAAACCTCTTGAGCAGTTACGATTGTCAAACTAAGCTTTGACCAAGTGGGCAATTGGTAAAATCATTATAATTGCCGTGATTTCTTCTAAGTTACTCTAAATCGCTTACAAAAGCTGCATTCTTTCACGACTAATTTCAGCACGTGTTAGGGTTTTTTTCCCTAATCATTCATAGATCAGTCATTTTAAAAAGCATAAGAAGGGCTGTGCTAGGCAAGCACAAAGTCCTGAGTACAACTCCCAGTACCAAGTCAAAAGTATGAAAGCATGAAACCAAGATTTATGACAACGCTACTTTTTTTTTGTACTGGGTATCGAGCTCGGGACCTTGCACTTGCCAGGCAGGCACTGTGCTGCTGGGCTGTATCCCCAGCTCCAAAGCCACTCTTTGGAAAAACACAAGCTGTTTTCCCATATGGGTAGTATGTCATAGCCATTTATGTTGTATTTTAAATTAGTGGATATACTTTGCATGTTAGTATTTTTTGTATTTTGTAAATACATGAATTTTGCAAGAAACTGCTATGAAGTTGTATGTTTTGTGATGAAGCAAAATAGATGTGTGTTTGCCGAGTATGGGGTTTGCACTTGAAATTCCTCTTTTTCTTGAGAAGAAAGAATATACAATAGCACTGTCCTTTTTTTAACTGTTGAATTCCTTGAAATTTTAGCTTTCCAAAGGACAGCTTATGTTAATACTATTGGTAAATGCTTCCATAATTATTTCAGTTTTTTCAACATATTACAAAACCTGCGTAGTCATGGAAATGGTAGTGCTGTAACTGTAATGGAAATTTTTTATCATTAAGGCTAAAAATAAAATTTGAATCATTTGGAATTTTTTTATTTTCCATTTTTACAAATTCTCTAGGAGGACTTAGGAAAAGCTAGGTAGGTGGAACATTTTAACTTGAACTGCTTTGCAGTCAGAGTCCTCACTCGGTAGCCCAGTCATGCCTCCTTCGAAGCAAAACCTTCAGCTTTGTACAGAAACTGGAAGCGAGCGTCGTCCGAGACCCTCACAGGGCAGCCTGTGTGCCTGGCACTCACTCCTCTGAGTGCACGGTCAGGAGGGCGTCGTGGCGGCCCGGAGAGGCCAGGGTGAAGGCGGGGGCGGAGCTGTGGCGCCCGCCACAGGGTCAGCTCTGGGAGCAGCGGCGGTGGCAGGGCCCAGCCATGTGGGAGGAAGGCGGCTCTGGCCGTGGAGCGTGGTCCAGGAGGGTGCTTGGGGAGCACGCAGGCGCCCCGGCCCTGCCAGAGGCCAGCAAGGGCCGCAGCTGGGTGGACTCTGCAAGGAGCCCTGAAAGCCATCCTGAAAACAGGGTACTTGTGTGTTTGTAAAGTGTGAGTCTTAGACAGTGAAGAAAGATTTTTACCTTTTAAATTCCACAAGAAGCCAGGGTCCAGATGGCTTCAAGGTTTTCCAGAGCTCGACGCTGGCCCAGCCCATGGCCTCTCCCACAAGACTTAACTTAATCGCTGCTCTTTCCAGCGAGAAGTTACGAGCTGGGCTCGGACTCGAAGTGACTTTCCAGCTTCCCCAGCCAGCTCGGCACTGGCACAGGCCATCGGCTCGCGTTCCCAGTCCTGAGCGTGGCTCCAGTGGGACTGCAGGAGAGGGGCAGCGCAGGGCCGGCTGGCGAAACAGAAGGGCAGCCGGCGCACACCACAGAAGCCAGCCCCTCACAAGGGCTAGCCAGTGTGGTTCCGATGGTCGTGGTGGTGACCACACACCCGCTCCTCGTGGCTCCCTGCGCAGGCAGCCAAGGTGTTTTGGATCATTGGCTTTCGTTTCTAACAACACAGGGATCAGAACCAGGCCTGCCCCTTGCTAGGCAAGCTCTGCCGCCAAGCTCTGTGCGCAACCCTTTTTTCTCCTCTTTACCTTTCCTTTGCTTTTAGCTCCCTCCCCTCTCCCTCCCCACTCCCTCCTTCCCTCCCTCCTATCTTCCTTCTTTCCTTTTTTTCTCCCTTCCTGCCTTCCGAGACGGGATCTCTAAGTTGCCCAGGCTGGCCTTTAATTGAAGCGCCTCGTGTCTCAGCTCCTTAGTAGCTGGGAGTACAGGCAGGTGCTGTGAGACCCACCTAACATCTTTAAGGAATATGTGATCTCCCAGACTTCCTAAAATGGTCTATTCTAAACAGTTCATCTTTGCTTGGAAGCCAGATTATCTTGATGGGACCAATGCCGTCACTAGTTGAACTGTGGCACAAACCATGTGCCTTTTATTCATGAACTACATGAATTTTTTTTTTAACCACAATTTACAGTATTCACTAAATTCTCTTCAAGTATTCTAAAGTCAAAAGGTAACTTCTTGTATCAAAATGATCTTGTTTTCAAGATAATGTGGTAGGGTGCACCTCTGGCCTTATGTATCCCAAGTTTGATTCTGCGTTTGGAGGTGGGCCTGTGTCCTTCAGTGGCAGGTGACATTTGCTAGGGCCGTGCATGGTGAGGACTCTGCTACAGACACCGAGGGGCATGTGGAGTGCCACGTGACCTAACTGCTCTGGGGCAGTGCCACTGCTCGGGATCTTCTGCAGCACACGGGCCAGGTTGTTTCCTTGTCCAGAAAAGTAGCGGATCTCTAAGGAGTCTGCCACATGAGGGCGGCTCTCTGCCCGTGCTGGTTTTTCCTGACACAGATCTCTGCTGCAGAGCGATCGCTGGGTCTGAAAAGCACCGCAGTCCTGAGGGTAAGGAAGGGAAACCCTAGATCAGCAAAGTCCTGGAAGGTCCATTCATCTCCCAAGTAGATGCATTTTTTAAAAAAATTTCATTTGGTACAAGGTCTCGCTACGCAGGTTAGACGCTTAGTGATCCTCCTGTCTCAGCCTCCCCAGCACAGGGATTACAGACGTGCACCACCACGCCCGCTTGCGTGCAGCACCCAGTCCTTGCGATTGCCGGGCAGGCGCTCACGCTGCCACCCTGTCCCGCCAGCCCACACTCGGGCTCTGGAGAGCCAGGTGGTCCTGTGTCTTGTGAGTGTTCAGTGTAAGGAAACGAGCTCTAGGTGTGGAAGGGACTAGGGAGTCATTTCCGGCAGCCTAGGGACTTTTTAAAGGAACTCAAATGATTGCATATTTTTAATATTGAGGGATAAGACACTTAAAACTTTTTGCATTTAAAATGTTTTATTCTCATTTTGTCTGTTATGATCCTATTCGTTTTATTTATTGTTAAATTGAATACTTTCTTGAAGTTTTCATGTGAGTTTGCCAAGTACAGTGACTCTCAGGCGTGAGTGCACTTGTGCCTCGGCTCACAGCCCCAGCTCTTCCACAGCTCTGCTCACAGACTGAGCTGAGCAAGACCCGAGTCCAGTTTGCCTGTAACCTCAGCGTTGAACTCAGCCCTTGACTTTAGTTCAGTTCTCGTTCACTTCAATTTCAGCCAGAATTGTGGGAAGAGCTAAGTTCATGGACTGAGGAGCCCCTGTATTACTAGAACCTTATAGATACGGAAAGCCCAGCTATACATAGGAAAAATATCAAAGGCCCGGCATTCATACCTGTAGGGTGGGTGTGTGTGTGTCTTATAATGAAAACTAGTGTAAATAGGAAAATCATTTAAAATTTAACTTCGTAATATCAATGTATACTTCTATATGAATTTTAAACTTTCAAATCACAGTAATTCTTTCTGTGAGAAGAGGTTAATAAGTGTTCAAAATTAGAAGAGGGAAGGTAAATTTAAGTTAGTAAATACATGAATCTAGGCAAAAGGTGATCATATTTAAACTTTCAAAGGACGTTGGAGCTTCCTTTTTGTTATGTTTTGGCTTTAATATCTTGTGCAGCCTTAGATAAAATTTTTGTAGCAATTTCTCAGTGAAGTTCCCTTTCCTTTTAAACTGGAAAAATAATCTTCCTCGGCTAGGAGAAAATAAAATGATGGTTCATGACAAAATAAACATTGCTATTTGTCTTTCAGACCTGAAGACTACCGGCTGTAGAGGCTGGGAATTACTGAGAACACCTGGGCTGAGGTGGCTCCTCCCACTGGAACAACTCCCCCAGGACGCGGCGAGTAGGATGCCGCTCCCAGTCACTGGGGTGGCCGGAAGGGCTGAAGTCATAGGGAGACACTTTATTGTAGAGAAGGGTGTTGTATATTTAAAGTTGCAGGCTGGGGATAGGGCACAATGGCATAGTGCCTACCTGACCAGTATAAGGTCAGGAGTTGGATTGCTGTACCCCCCACCAAATGTTATAAGTGATTATAATAAAGCTGTTGGGTGGAATATGTAATTTTGCATTTGTTAAAAACCCACGCACTGACGCAACATTGCAGTTATAAGTTATAGAGCGTTGCCCATCCCGGGGGAGGTTCCCAGGGTCCAGGACACCTCGTACCCTGTGAGCCGGCCTGCCTTCCTTTTTCCTCTCGTTGGCTATTTGTTCAGCCTCCCGTGCATCTGAGCTCAGCTTCCCAGCACAGTGTGGTAAGACTGGCTCTGAAGCACTTACGAGCTGCTTTCGAGTCCCTCTGGATCCCAGA
This sequence comes from Capromys pilorides, assembly GCA_004027915.1. Lineage (NCBI taxonomy): Eukaryota > Metazoa > Chordata > Mammalia > Rodentia > Capromyidae > Capromys > Capromys pilorides. The sequence goes on along the minus strand of PVKN010013377.1, from coordinate 2,479 downwards.
TCAGCTCTTGGTCTACATGGCAAGAGAATAACACAGTAGCCCTGTCAGGCTCCCCTGCTGAGCAGGGGTGATATCTGGGGTGTCCTGCGCTGAGCCCCTTCTTTCTCCTGCCCCTCCTTGGGTCCTGCCATAATTCCAAGAGTTGGGAAACAGCATCACGTTCGCATCCCCAGGGCCCTCAGGGGCCCGCCAGTGAGCAGTCTGTTTCGGAGGAGGGGCTGTGGAGAGACCTGTGGAGGTAGGGGCTGGGCACGAGCGTGCTGATGGAACCTCAAGCTGTGACAAGATGCAGCGTGGTGCAGCAGTGCTGTCGAGGCCAAAGGCAGAACGAGCCTGTGAGGACGCTGAGGACACTTGTAGCAGAAGCGCTCCATCCAAGAATGCTGCGACAAAGACAGAAGCTGACCTACACGTGTTACTGTGCACATGCGCGGTGTGCGGGCTAACGCCAGTAGACAAACCAAGGTCAGAGCAGGCCTAGCTTTGGTTCTATACCAGGCGGCTGGGTTGCACTATAGGTTTACACCAGGTAAATGGGAAAAATAACTGCCCGCTAAGCATAAGGCCCTGGGAGGAATATTTCCTACCCTTTCTCTCACACCACTGTGACCGCTCTGGGTGTTTTGTCCTGTGTCCCAGCCAGCGTATTGCCAGGTTTTGAAACAGGAGAAAATACGGTATCGTGACAGCACATGGGACCAATGCGAGCACCTCGGAAGCCTGGGCAACAACACCAAAAAGAAAATCAAGCACCTACATAACCCCCCAATAAACACCTGTTCCCAGGAGAACTGACACCCAAAGCACTGTAGTCACTGAAGACAGCTGCGGCTGTCACCTGTGTCAGCCACCTCTCGGGGTCCACCTGCATCACAAGAGGGGACTTAAACAGTAAGAGGTGAATTTCTTCTGGCTTCAGCCCATTCAGAGCAGTGAATCTCCAGACCATAGGCTACAACTGTCTTTCCTTGCCTCCATTTCTTTCCAAAAGCCATGACCACTTACACAGTTGGGAATTTCCCCTGGGATGCATGTGCCCTAGTATTCCTGCATGCATTAGGAATGTGCGATGTTTAGAACTCTGGTCACCTCCCCCACGGTCCTAAGCGTCACTCGCTCCCCATCCACAAAGCAGATGCTGCCCTCCACTGCAGGGGTAGGGACCCCCCAGATGCACCTGATGGCACTGGGCAGAGTGTCTTCCTCAGCAGGCACAGAGCATTTCAGGGGTGCAGTCGAGACTCAGCCGCAGGGCAAGGTAAACTCAACTTCAAAGCAGGTCTTTACACCCACCCTTTGCCTAGAGTTTCATGACTGCAGCCAAGTTCCTACTCTAAGCTGACAACTGACAGCCATGATGGATGAGATCCATGAATGTCTCTTGGTCTAGAAGAACTGAGCCATGCGCTGGTCCAGACGCCTGGGTCGGGGGTGTCGAAGCGTTGCTGCCATCTTAAAAGTCACTGGAGGGTAGAGTCTTGTTTGATTTAAAAGATCTAATGTGAAGGATGGAGGTTTTCCAACAAATGTGTGTAAGTTACAGCTACCGGGCTGCATTCCTGGCCTCTGTTGCCAACTCCTTCCAAGCCACACGGAGACATTGTCACCCTATGTGTTCCTCATCTTGTTTCTAAGCTGCATTCACTGGTTTTTCTACCTTCTGGGAAAGAGGGTCAGCCGCACATTGCACCAAGAACAACATTAAGCGTCCAGGTCTCCGGGCTACAAATCCTTCCGTGGAACAGGTAGCAGAGTCTAAATCTGCAAAGCCAGTAGCCCCGGGAGGGATTCTGCCGCCAAGCCGTACAGTACTGAGTTTGGATTGGATCGGGCCCCGCTGCAGAGGGGAGAGATTTTCCAAGACAGATGCTGAGGCTGTGCTTCAGCTTAGACGCAAGCTCCTGCAGGGAAATGGTCTCTCCTCCTCTGCCCCAAGCACTGAACACGAGAGGAACGAGTACTTTTTTGTAGTGTTACTGCCTCTCAGGGCTTCACCTTAGAATCTCATCTGAGATTCGTGCCAGTCAAGCAGGTGCCCTCTGCCTCACCCGAGGGCAGCTTTCAGAAGGCTACCTGCCAGGCAAGTTAGGGTACATTTTCCACTCGAAGGCAGAGACACTCTTTTGAAAGCTTCATTTCAAACAAACCTTTAGGATTTCACACTGCTTTCCCAGCCCTCGCACTTCCGTTCCCAGGGACACCTGCACTTTATTGGCGATGTCACCAAGGCCAGCTCATCGGCCCACATAAGCCGAATCAAGACTACAGAACGATGACGCCTTTTGGTGTCTCCTTCAGCAATGGCAAACTGAAAGGAGCCTGGCTATTCAGAGGAAACTGAGAGGACAAGGCGTCCCTCTGGACTTCTTCGCAGGGGCACACGGTCCAAGGAAAATGTTTGTCTAGCTCGTTAGAAGAGCGTTACCGGACGTTTCGCTGGGCCCTGCGGCCAGCAGTGCGGCGGCAGAGCCAGCAGCTC
>PVKN010013376.1:0-19975 GCA_004027915.1 Capromys pilorides | reverse complement strand
CCCCCCCCCCCCCCACCACAGGTCAGACAATGGCTGTTTAATGCCAAGGCCTACCAAGGGGATCATATTTTTAGCCACTTAAGGGCTCACTGTTCATCTCTAAACCATGTGCCAAAAGGAGGTAAAGGCACTCAAAGTGAGCAGTATAGATGCCAGAGTGAGCAGGAGACCCACTGGCCACCCTTTCTCACCTCTACAACTCACTTACCTCATACAGTCCCTCGAAGAAGGTGTTTTTGTCCTCTGTGCTCCATGACTCCCATTGTCGCCGGACCTTTTTGCCTTCCTCCTTCTCACCCCCTGAAGACCCGATGTTCCGAGAGGAAGAACGTGAGCCCCCAGCAGGGGCAACTCCAGACACATTTCCAGATGATGTTCCACCACTGTCAACTCCTTGAAGAGAAAAACACTATACAGTGACCTGTTCTAGAAAGCTGGGGGAGGAGGGGTGGCACGGGGGGATGCATAGAGGAGACATGACTAGTGAGAACAGAAGGCCACCAATCCACTGTCTGACTCTTTCTACTGAACTAGTGATGTCAGCAGGATAGCAAGCAGGACCCATGTCCAAAACAGAACATCAGAAGCTTAAGTTGTGATTCAAATAGTCTTACCATCTTATCAGATTAATAAGTTGAACTAAGAGTGCACTTATGTGTTAAATACTGCCTCCTTTTAGACACAACTGTAACTGCAAAATATGAACTATTTGACGCCTAAGAACAGTTAAGTTTTTGTTTTTCAGGAATCACTAGTTTTTAAAAATTTTTTTATTTGATATAAATTTTAAAGAGTAAAAATAGCAGAAACAAAGATAGAAAAACAGTAACAAGCAACAGTACATATAGCACAGAATTTCAAAACAAGAACAAAAAGTTAACAATGGTTGTATTACATATTTTCATCATCAAATCTGTTTAGATTAATAGATATAGGTATGTAAAATTAATCAAATAATAAACATTAACACTTTCAATAAACCTTAATTTTTTTTAACTCTTCCAAATGCATTTGTATTTAAGTCACTCTTCTAAAAAAACTTATAGAGGTTGAAGATGCAGAAAACATAAGGTCCTGAGTTAGGAATCATTAGTTTTAAGACTCCTTATCCATGACACATTTCCAGAGCCCTCATTAAGGGTGCCCCCCATACAAGGAACTTAAAATTGAACCCAAGGCCTTTACTCTGAGTTATATCCCTGGCTCTTTTTTATATTTTTAATTTTAAAACAGGATCTTGTTAAATTGCTAAAGTGCCCAGATAGGGCTCATTTTGTGATTCATGGTATACCACCATGCTCAGCTCTGAGTATGGCTAACACTGGCAGCTCTATAGAGCATCAGGCCTGACCTCCAGAATAGTATCTGAAGTTACACGAGAGAGCAGCACAATGAAATATATAGCAAGGGAGGCTTAAACGAAAGGTGACAAAGGACTTGATAACCTGACCCCATAGTCCTGCCCACCTAAGTGCCATCTTCTCGGAGTTAATAGGCTGACAATACATAAAATGATCTTTTCTCATGATACTGGGCAGCAGCTAGTCAGCTGTAAGACTGGGAAAGGAAACAACTCCCTACATGAGACTGGGTTGCTAAGACAGTACATTCTATAGGTCAGGCTTGTTAAACATATTTTCAATTTAATTATAGCTTATTAGGACATAACCCTGTTCTTATGTCCATAATCAAGGAATATTTCATACTTCAAAAGAGTTGTTGAAAGCATCTCATCACTCAGCTAACAAAAGTTTTCCTGCACACAAAATATTTAGCTACATGGAGTGGGATTTGATGCTCTTATATAGAATGGAATGCAATTCAGGGACAGGCTAACTTCATGGAGGAACAGAACCAGGTACAAAGAAATCACTGGTTTATCAGCTCTATACTGTCCAATTATAAAATCACTAATCACAATAAGTTAAATTAAAAATAGTGTTTAACTAAAAATAAAAACAAGAAACCCAAGCCAGATTTGGTCATGGTGGCACATGTTAACACAAGGGCCTGGGCAAGGTGTAGCTCAGCAGTAGAGTACTTGCCTATGTGTAAAACCCCAAGAGTACCAAAAACAAAGAGAGGAAAACAAAAAAAAAGGAAAAGAGAAAAGAAATGCAGTTCTTTGGTCACATTAGCCATATTTCCAGTAATCGATGGTCAGACATGCTTCATGGTCACTGTACTGGATAGTTCAGACCATTTCTGTTATTATAGAAAGTGCTACCAGACAATGCTGTATTTGAATATTTAATATTCACCATCCTGAGCACACTGACACAGGATCAAAAAAGCCTGGTCTCAGGGGGAATAAGAATGAGAGTTTTATATCTAAAATATCCTCCAAAGATTCATTCATTCCCAGATGGGTATGTGATAACTAAATTGATCCTCTGGTTATCATACTTCTGCATGTGGCTGAATAGATTTATTGAAGACAGATCAACCACCTTCAATAAGGGTGACACCAACCAACAGGGCTGTAGTCTGACTGAAATAAAATGGGAAAGGAAGGTTCACTGTTCAGCTGCTTTCTCCCTTCCCCGCTGTGGACTGCTTCTCTTTCACTATGCTCCTTTGCCAAACCGCCTTGCCTTAAAGCCAACTATGAACTAAAACCTCTACAAACTGTGGGTTAAAGTAACTTCTGCCACCCCATACTGGCATTAGGCATGCTTCAAAGTAACAGATCTCGGGGCCGGCGAGATGGTTCAGTGATCTAAAGCGCCTGCTTAGAAAAGCTCGGGCAACTTCAGGGACAGCGGTTCGATCCCCAGCACCACATGCTGCGCCAGCCCCACCACCAGGGCAGGCTGAGCCAGCCATAAAATAAATAAAGAAACAAACGAACAAAAACAAACAAATAAATAAAAAAAAAAAGTAACATATCTCTAGTTTCTGAAATCCTGCAACACAGAAGTCTTCTTAAATTTCATGAGTTTTACCTGGATCACAAAAAGACAAAGAGGATAAATAGCAAAGAAAACAGTACAGAAGCTTTCCTAAATGAGAAGAGAGCTCAGAGGCAGAGAATGAGACAAATCACATTAGTATGCATAAAGCTAAGCTGTATCAAGAGAAGTGGCTCTGACAAGGCTCTGGAGCAGCAAGCCATTCCTCTGAATATGCCACCACTCTACCAGGGGCTGTAGTCAGCAGCAAGATGCTCAGCCCTTCTTTTTTGTTTTCTGAAAGTGGTGAGAGACTTTCAGTAGAGGAAACCAAAGCAGTATTTGCTTTCAAATAAGAAAATCACCCAAATAACCATTCTTATACCTATATCTATTAATCTAAACAGATATGATGATGAAAATATGTAATACGACCACTGTTAAAGTTTTGTTCTTGCTTTGAAATTCTATACTATATGTACTCTTGCTTGTTACTGTTTTTCTATCTTTGTTTCTACTATTTTTACTCTTTAAAATAAAATTTTAAAAAAACAAAAACAACCATTCTTAAATCTAGTGCCCATAATCTTACATCTAAAACGCTTTAGGAAAGTACAGAATTTCAAGCTTTTGAAAAGAAAGGAAATGTGGCTTCCAGTCCACCTCACAACTTCAGATGAAAATGTAGCTTTTGTGCTTAGTTCAAGCAGAACAGAAACAAAAAATGGAACCATGGACACTCTAGCAGTGACCAAGGTTTGATCCCTGGTACAACATGCTGTGTCGGCCCTACCCCCAGGCACGCTGAGCCAGAAAGCAAGCCCAAGTATGGTACTGCATGCCTATAACCCCTGCGTTGGGGTGTCTGAAAACAGCAGGATCACTACAAGTCCAATCTGCATAGTGGGACCCTGTACAAAAAATGCTACCAAGGAAAATGAAAGAAGCAGAAATACAGGAGATGAGACAAGTTTAAACATTTTGGGTGAGCAGGGTGCTTTTCTCTGGAGTTGGAGTATAGGTGTGTATGCAAAAAGCCCAGCAACAAAGGGCCAAAGAAAACATTCCATGAGTGACTACATTTCTGAGACCACAAAGATATTTAAAAATAGTTTATGTGAATGTGATGAGAAGTCAACACCCAAGAAATCAAAAGAGAAATGGTGTACGGGAACAGCAATCTCTGAAAGCAAGCACTGTGTCTTGCTTCTTTGTGCTCCAGTCTGGTACCAGGCCTCATATAGCAGATACTCAAGGACAGCTCAGGAGCCAGGTAAGATAAATAATAGGCTGCTAGGTACCCTTGCTGTAGTAGTCTCCTGGGCTCTCTCTGCCCTTCCCTAGTCCCACAGTGGCACATATCAAGTGTCTGGGACTAAGCCCTCTACCACTGAACCCCACACTTTCTTTGTCGTTGTCCTCATCTTTTTTTTTTTTCGAGACCAGGAATTGAACTCAGGCTTGCCAGGCAAGCACTTACTCTACTGAGCTATTCCCCCCCGCCCCTGCCCTTCCTTCTTGACCCACACTGGAACCACAATCCTTCACCTGCCTCACTGACACTGTGCTTCTTCCCAACCAATTTCTCCCACCAATTCCAGCAGCCACCTCTGTTATCCCACACCACCTAATACAGCCCACCCTCAAAGCTCACATCTGAGGGTGCAGCCATGTGGTCTGGCCTGCTTCACTTACTACCAATCCCCTTGGCCCATCTCCAGAAAAGGAAGACCACTTGCCTTCTTCTGTACATCTTGCACACATTGCTCACCCCTTCAAACTACCTTAGGAAGACGAAATAATCCCAGCTTCCAAACGGTACATATGAAGTAGCTCGTTCATAAAGCCATATAATTCCTCAGTGTCCAACATGCCTCAGTGTAATAGCACGTGTATCTCAACATATTTTCAAAATACATTCAACAGCACAACTTCATCTCATCCTCACAATGCAGAAATACAGTTCCATTTTAGAAACAAGGAAATTAAGGCTGACAAAGCATGAAAACCACCAAGTCATCCAGACAGCAAAAACCAACCCTACATCAGTTCTCACACTGGAAATCCATGTTTCCCCACATCTGCTCCTCCTAGACCAATACAATATCATGGTGTTTGCTGCTTCATTACACATAAGGCTACTACAGGAATCAGTGTTTTGGCGTAGAAGAGACATGATCTTCAGTTCCCTCCCTGTTTGCAAAAGTTAAGAAAATCAATTCATCCTGCCTGCTCTGGCAAACAGTCAGGCACAGGGGACCGGAGTTTGATCCCAGCCCCACTTGCCTTACTAGACTTGCCCTTAAGGCAGCCTGAGCCAGCCAAGAAAAAAAAAAAAAAAAAGACCCACCCTGCTAAATGTGGTGGCACACACCTGTAACTACAGCACTGAGGAGGCTGAGACAAGAAGATCATTGCAAGTTCAACACCAGCCTCAGCTACTTAGTGAGTTCAAGGAAAGTGTGAACTACATAGCCAAGTAGTTCTCAAAAAAGCAAAAACAAAAGACTCACCCAATTGCACATGATTAAAGAATGACAAAAAAATACAACTCTAAATTTTCTACCTTTAGCTGGGCATGGTGGCGCACACCTGTAATCCCAGTACTTGGGAGGCTGCGGCAGGAGGATCAGTTCAGAGTTCGAGACCAGCCTATGCTACAAGTGAGCTCAAGGCCAGCCTGAACTGCACACAAACATCCTGTCTCAAAAAGACAAAAAAAACAAAAGTCTACCTTTTATTTTTGCAGGGGGTAGGGAGGCCCACAGGATTTAAGGATTGAACCCAGGGCCTTCACATTAAGATACATTTCCAGTCCTTTTTTAAAATTTTGAAACAGGGTTTTTCCCAAGCTGCTAAATGTCAGGCTGAGCTCAAATTTGCAATTCTCCTGCTTTAGCCTCTCACAGTGACAGAATTAGGAGATGCCCCACTGTGCACAGCTGGTATTTTACCTATTAAAAATTTATAATAAAAAATTCAAAACCTTGTGACTTAATATAGGTAAGATACAGGGAGCATCATTACAATCTACCATATTTTAAAGCATTAATTCATTGTACTTCCTTTTGTGTCTTTTAAGTTTTATCTCGAGGGCTTGGAACACTACAATCCAGAACAACAGAAGCAAAGGCAATGATTGCCACAGTGACCCAGAAGTCTCCCACTCCCTTGATGCACTCTGAGATATTTTCATAGAAGTGTGCCTATAAGCTCACTCACTTTTAAATTTGTTACAGGGAAGTGTCTTTCAGAGGGGCCAAGGATAGCAAAAATCACTAAGGACGAAGAATGCTACTTTAGTTTACACAAGCCAGGGTCAACACACGTGGGCAAATGTTTGAGGTTTCCCTAGGGCTCAGTGCCTTGCCTTACACAAGACATTCATGTCAGCCACTTGCAGCAGTTCTGCTTTCAGAGCTCAAGGCATGACTATGGGAATCCATACCAGGGAGCAGGCTTTAAGCAAGCCAATCTCAGCATTTCCTCAATAGAAGAATGTAAATACTTTCCACTGGCCCAACTCTGTTGTCATTCACTCACAGCACTGCTGCTTGATTCCCATGGCAGGTGCTCAGCAAATTAACAAATTAACAAAGCTCTAAATGTTCAGCGATCAACCTGTCTTTGGAAATGCCATTCATATTCTCCAGTGTGCCTGCACAATGCCCTCCTCTGTGCTCTGAAGATTAACGCAGAGCCCCAGGTTCTCATCTCAGGGCCATTCACACTGTCTCAACAAAAAAATGCCTTCTTTCCACTGGGCCTCCTGACCTTGGCACAGGCAAAGCTCAGCACCTTCTGACAGGTCCAAACCAAGACCAGCCTCCCATGAAGATTTTCCCACTCCTCCACAATACTTGAGAGAGACACAAATACAATCTCATTATTTCTTTAAAACATCTGTCTTCTTCATGTAGTACTGTGAAAACATTCTGATTGTTCTCTACAGGAAAGCCTTGTTATTCCTTTGAAACCAAAAGCTCTTGGGAAGGTGTTTTCTTTCCTTGATATTTTTCATAGTTCTCTAGTGCTAGAAACATTGTGTTACCTGAAATTATAAAAAGTTTCTATATACCACTACATATGACAACACTAAATTTGAGTTTATGACTTATCTAAATCATTTATCTCTTAGATCCTTATATGACCCAAAATTAGACATAAACATCAAAATCCTAAAGTATACTTCATTGCCAAAAGAGAATTCCAGAGTAAGCTCCCATAAAATCTAATTCATTTTACCTTTAAAAAAAATGTACTTGACAATTAGCTAAGCTTTCAAATAATCAGATGTTACCTATTTTTTAAAAATCAATCTTCCACAGTATGAAGCAAACGCAATTTGTATTACTTTGAGCTTTATAATTTATCAGAAACATTTGCGTACAGGTATTTTCCTCTTCATACTGCACAGTGCTATAACGACCACTCTCTCAAGTGGCCTGAGCCACACTGGTGGGTCTGAGTCCTACAACAGGACCACATACTTAGAGTACTGTGTCCTCTACTGTCCTCAGTATCAGAAAATAGATATGAGTAGAGCAGAGTCCCCCACTTCTTCCCCTTCTCTGACATTGATCTGAGAACTTTCATCACAGCTTGTCACTGCCCAAGTAAGGCCATAGCAGACTCCACCCAGTTCTGTATCTAAATTTGGTAAACAACATTTACCAGAGTAGAATGGGCAGAGGAACCACAATGCTCCTGCAATGATCTACAGTGATTCTTCGATGATTTGAGACGTCTTCCCTCCAAAGGATGGAGGATGGGACTTTGCAGCATGCACTTATATGCCTCACCTAGCCAGCCCTGCCCAGCACAAGTGCCTGATGAAGAGTCAATGAAAGTGAACACAGCATAGACAAGGAGGAGCCAGTAGCAAGTGCCATGTACAACCACCCATCTGGACAGAGAGCCACACTTTGGCTACTCCCTGCCTGGAGCTCTCTTATGGCCAAGGGTTGGCAGAGGCCTATCAAACATTGAATTATGCTGATTTCAGCAAATCTACCTTCTGAGATGCTCTCTTGATAACACATGTATCCAAGGCTCTTGTAATATTCATCCTTAATTTTTTTTTCTTTTGGAGCCTGGGACTGAACTCAAGACTTTGCGCTTGCCAGGCAGGTACTTATGCCACTGAGTGGCCCCACATCCTTAAATGTTAAGTGCAACTCTCAGATACAAGACTATCTGACTCATTTTAAAAGTAAAGAATCTAGAGTTCAGGCATATTTAATAACTTTCCCTTTACCACACAAATGAATCAAAGATGTGTGGAATCCCTCTAGGGTAGAAGCTAAATCCCAATTCCTGGTGCAAACCTCTTTTCAGTATAGTACCACTGTTCCTAAAGCCGAAGGAAGCCACTGTTCCTAAAGCTGACAGAAGACATCTTTTAAAAATGTGTAGAAATTATGAATAATCAAGTATTACATAAAAATTTATACCCTACTTAGCATCATGTATAGATATTCCTTTAAACACTGTATCACTACTTATAGACAAAGAAATTAAGGCTCTGAAAAAGAGACCAGTTTGCCCAGAGTCAGCCAGACCATGAGGGAAGCCAAAGAGACTTCTATCTTCTGAACCAGGTTCTACAGAATTGGGCTCTGAAATTCTGAGTTATAGTCTTTGAAGTTCTCGATTTGGTCTCAGATGCATCCTTGGATCACTTTGGTAGTGTAAGATTGCTGAAAGAATCAAGCAGATTCAATGATTTCTGGCTTGCAGCTTATCTTCTTAAGACTGAGCATGAGACTTAAGCAACAAACTTTAGTTTCTTTTCTTCTTTTTTAATGTATTTGGTACAGGGTCTCACTACGTAGCTGGGACTTACAGTGATCCTCCTGCTTTCAGCTTCCCCAGCGCTGGGATTGTATGGGCACACTGCCATACTGGGGTCTTGGTGGCTGGCTCAGCATGCCTCGGAGAGGGGCCAGCGCAGCAGGTGATGCCCCAGTCCCTGCACTTGCCTAAGCAGGCACTTAGTCTGCTGAGTTTTCTCACTGGCCTTAACTTTATTTTCTTCACCCATTCAAATGCAATGATACAGATGCAAAATGCCTGGCATACTGGCACTGTCTTAGTTACAGTCACCTCATCAATTCAAAAAGATCTAGATCATACTACAAAAAATAATTTTTCAGTGAACTCAACTGAAAAGCCTATTCTTATAAACTGAGAAAAAGAAACCAGAGTTGTAAAGAGAAAGGCCAACACAGGGACCTCCAGTTTCTCCACAAATTCTTTCCTCCAAATGTCCCTTAGGATTGAAATTGGCAAGATAGGAAGTAGGCAACGTAAACTGGCAACTGCTCAACTGTGACCTTTCTTTGTACACATGAAAGGTATGTTTTTTTCCAAGAGAAAAACTGAAAAATCCAAGTATTGCTCATTTCCTGTTGACCCCTGGTGACTACCCTACATGGAGATTTCCAGTTTTAAGGAAATGGTTCCCTAACTGTTTCCAAAGGTTGGCTGGATGGTGTGCATGAAGTACACTCTCATACCTGGCCATGCGATGAAAGTGATGAGCACGGACTGATTCCCTAAAGCCTAACGTGACACATCCAGGGAAGGATAAACTATTTGTAGAGTCCAAGTAATCTGTGAACTAAGGGCAACCAAGAGGAGCCCTTAGTACAAAGCTTAATAGCGACACTGAAAAGTTTTGAATGCTCCTCACTCCTAAAAGCATGGTGACAAACTTAGCTTTGTTACTAACTTAAGGAACTATTTACAGAGAAACAGAAATTCCAAGAAATATAATTTATAACAAATTTCTAATTTGTTAATATAAAAGCAAAAGTAAGTTGATCTCTGCTCTACACCACGCACTGGGGCAAAAATCAGAAACAAAAGCACTAATAACCCAAGCAAAAAGTTAACTAGGAAGCCTCTCTGGGGTGAGATACTCAACTCTATGAACAAGAGCAAACTTCCCTATACCACCATACTGCCCTAATCTACCTGGACATTAAGGTTTAGTGCCCCTTCATTTTACACACAGAAAGCCTTGTACAACTACACTTAATTTCATCCCAGCAGTCACACCACAAGGGTACTGCAGTTGCTACTCTTTTTTTCATAACTGGGGACATCTCTCTGATGAAAAAAATCAAATTTGATAGGTCAAATGAACAGAACAAAGTCAGTGGGCTAGAGAGATGGGACTGTGCTAGTGAGACTTAGGACTAGTATTTCTGAAAACAGCAACAACAAAGGAAAGCACTCAAAAGGCTTATGAAGCTAAACACATATCCAAAGAACTGAGCCCAACTGTAAATAGCAGTGAAAACATATGTTTTGGAAAGGCCAGTAAAACTAATGTTTTTTTCGAACCTAACAGCAGTTTTCATACCAAAATAACTTGCATGCACAAGTTCTCTCTCTCTCTCTCATCTGATCTTACCTTGTAGTCCCACCAAGTTTTAATTTCTGAAACATACATTTCCTTATATCTTTAACTATACTGACACCAAAATTCTTTATTAATTAGTAATTCCACAAGTCCAGGGGCCAGCCCTCTTCAATTGAGAATGAGGCAAAAGTGAATTTAATGGAACATTTGGAATAGAGCTAAAAAGTTAGTTCTCTGTTAGTTTTTAAAATATTTTCTTTTAAAAAGTCAGCCATGATAATGTATGCCTATAATCCTAACATTCATGAGGCTGAAGCAGGGAGGTTAGCTTGAGTTTGAGGCCAGCCTGAACTACATAGTGAGACCCTGTCTCAAAAATAAATAACAACTACCAGGACCAATTAATAAATTTAAATTAACATTTCTGAAAGAACTTAAGTGAAATTTTTTTTCAAGCAAAACTCACTGGAAATTCATGTTATATTTGACATGTATAAAATTGGTGCAAACTTTGTCTAAAACAAAATGTTGAGCAATTCACCAGCAAAGTTAAAAAAGGCACAATGTTGAAATATAAACAGATAAAAGACAAGAAAAAAGTATAAGCATATTGAGAACAAAAAGGATATTTGCTTTTATTACTTCAATGAGGGCCCTAGTGAGACAGTAATATTCTCAACACCATCAGAATCCAAGGACAAACACCACATACTATTGCTGGTTGACCCCAAACCACAGTTCTTTTCATTGTCTATTAACCCAGGAAGGATCCTTTCGGCAGCACCTAGCGAACCTCAACTGAAAGTCTTATGGGTCTCATTTTTTTTACCATTCACATTTTCAAGCCAGGTACACTTGAGAAGAGGACAATGAGCCAAAGTCAGCCAGGCATTCACTTTGGGCATCTTATCAGTCTTCCTCCAGTGAGTTTTAAAAGCCAGTGTCTTTGTTGCATTCCCACCACCTGGCATCTGGGAAGGAAATACAGCACTAACTTTTTCTTTTCCCATTTCTAAACTATTGTCTGCGGTTTGAAACACCTACCCAAAGAAAGTGGTCAATGATTCTTTGAAAACGTTTCGGTAGCCCAAAGGAAGTGCATTCATTGTCCCTTTTCGTAGCGTAAAAAGTTAAATAACACCGTTAAGAGGAAAGAGCGAACCATGGCCTCTCTAAAGTATCAACAGGCAGTCCCACCAGGTAGGTATGTGGGCTAAGGAAAAGGGGACACCCTGTAGCAGGCCACATTCCGATGGCTGAATCACCTACCTACCTTTCACTCTGGGACCAGAGCTGCTGGGGCCAGCGCTGCTCACCACGCAGGGCGCGTCCTTTCTGGGCCTCTTGCTCTGTGGCCGCACACTGGACCGGAGAAAGTGGTGTTGGTCCTGGGGGCTGCCTTGAGGTGGGGATGGCGCCTGTGGCCCTCCGGGGGGAGCGGGGGCGCCGTCGGCCCGGGAAGTCGGTTCGTCCCTCTTTGTGCCGCTGCCGTCCTCGGCAGCGTCTGCGCCGCCAGCTCCCTCTCCTTCCAGGGACTCTTCATCGGCCGATCTCTTACCCAGCTTCTTGAGCCCTTCCTGCCCGCTGCCGGCGTCCCCTAACTTCACTGTCATCCTGCGGCAGAGAGAGGGCGAGGGGCGGTGAGGCGGCGCCAGGCAGAAGTTTACCGCCTAGCTTCAACATGGCGGCCGTTGTTTGTTCCAGAGCCGCCCTCCTGCCTGCCCGCCAGGCCCGCACCGTGCCGGACTAGAACCCTCCTGCCTCAGCCCACTCCACGCCAGAACCTGGCAACCTGCCCCAGCCTGCACCTTGGCCCACCCTGCCTCGAGTCTGGGACGCCCCTCGCCCAGGCCCGCCAACCCCGACTAAACGCCCAGGCCCAACCTCGGCCCCGTGGGGTCCCACTGCCCCCACCACTCACTCCACAAGGCCAAGCTCAAGGCTAGGCGTGTGCCTCTTCTAGTTCCTGGCTACCCTTCGCCGCCTGGCCTCACCAAACATGCGAGCCTCCAGCCACGCACCTGCACAGCAACGGCCCTCAGAGCCGGCCCGCCCGTAGGACAACAACGGCGCGCCCGCTAGCCTGTGCGAGGACTGCACCACCCACGGCCACGGCCCCGCGCCTGCCCTGCAGTGAGAGGCACCGTTACCCAGTAATCTTCCCCTGTGGAGGGGTATGAGTGCTGTTGTAGAGATTTGCTGACCAAACACCAAGTGCAACAAAGGAGGTCGTTAACGTGGAACAGGTTGGGGATACCCAGGAAAGTGACAGCAGTTTAGTCCTGGTCCAATTGCGACAATGGAAAAAAGCAAATTGTGTGAACACTCTGGGTAACAATAAAACTGTTGCATTAACTGCTACTCACTGTCGCATTAAATGCAGTGACCAAAAATGTAGGCAGCCCAGAGAGCATGGCCACCCAAAATAAATTAAGAATCTGGTGCACATCGACGCGTCAAGCACAGACACAATGCAAAATAAACAAACAAAAAACCCGAGTAACATTCCATTTCTCAACGGATTTGGACACTAAGTTTACCACACCCTGTGAAGAGGAGCTTTCCCATTGAAAAAGAAAAAGCGAGGCACGACGCTGAAGCCTAAACGAAGCAGCGTGGTCAAAGACCGCTCAGGAAAATGGGAACGTGAGCAAAACTCAAAGGAATACCACGATTGATGCGCCTGCCACAAAATGGTGTGCAGCAGTTTTTCTGTGAGAACTGATCTTTAAATCCTGGTTTTATAAAACCCTGCCCCAGAACATAACTAACCAAAACACACAACCAGACCAAAGAGTTTCACGGCACAGGACTTCTAACCCTTCATTTATCAAGCCATCCCCATTTCCTTAGCTCAAGCGCTAAGTCCTCCCAGGTCTCTCGCTGATTTCTGAGTAGTAACAGTCCTCCCCAGGGTCAGTCTTTCCCCAACAGCCACGCAGAGCCACCAGCCACTAGGTCCGCTCGACGTGCGCCGGCGTCGGCACCGAGCCCCGTCACTTCCTGACGGTGGGAGGCGCCGGTTCGGCGGTCTCGATCTGGCCCCACACCCTTTGTCCTGTCTTTAGGGGCGAACTCATAACTCCCGAAGAGACCGGTTGCCGCCTGCCCACCTGCCCACCCGCCCACGGAACCAAGGTCCGCGCACCGTGCGTCCACCAGCCAGCCTGCAGTCACCTTTTTCATCCACGCTTCGCAGCTGCCTGGCTCCCCGGGTACCCGGGCCTCCGAGGGCGTCGGCAGACCGGCCGGGTCAGGCAGTGCCGGCTGCACGCGCAAAGCTGGTGTTTGCGAGTGAGCCGCGGTCGCTGAGCGGCGTTCACCCGGCACGTCCGCTCCGCAGGCCGGCGCGCGGCTTGCGGGACTGCGGACGCCGGTGCGGTCGCCGCTCCTCTTTCGAGGCCCGGCCCGCCGCTCTCAGCACAGTTCCGGCTACGGGGGCCGCTGGGGACGCGGAGACGGCGCCGGGGCGGGGCGGGACGAGCGTCACTCACGGGAGCGAGCACGCTAGAGATGTCCTTCGAACGCGCCCCCACCAGCGGCGCTGCCATTGGCCAGAGGCAGCCGCGCGGGCTCGCACGCACAGGTTGAGAGGCGGACCCCCGAAACGAAACGTGTTGTGACGCCGGCCTCGACCCGTGCGATCCATGCGTCTCTTTGGATTGGTAAACCCACAGCCAATAGAATCAGCGGAAACGCTATGATTGGCTACATCCTTGTTGACGGATGCGTGAGAAGAAAACGCCGCCTCTGCGCAGCTGCTGGAATCGCGCGCGAACATGAGTGGGGGCAAGTCAGTGTAGGAGCACGTCTGAAAAGACGAATATTGCCCAGCTAGTGTTGCTTTTCCTCATCATGACGATAGTGTGTTTCTAAAACTGTAGTTTTTATAAAACAGGATCCTACATACGCGTGAGGTCTGCGCCTCTTGTTATTCAGCCCGTTAGACAGTGTTGTCTGCTTCTGACACGCGGCAGTTTTCAGGCCCGCTGCCCGGCCCTAAGGCTTGCGCATGGCCCTCCCCGCCGACCACTCTTTGGACGTCCCAGCGAAGCGCTCAGCCGTGCCCTCTAGTCTGAGGCGACGCGACTGAGGCCCGCGAGATACACATCGCTGGCCCACGAAGAGTTAAAGGAGACGAGGCGAGAGACTGCAGTTCTTGGACCAAAACTGTTCCCGTCACTCGGGCCCAGCAAGAACTGCCCTGTGCCCGGCCGCTCGCCAGACTAGTAGCTCTCTCCAGGCGGGGCTACGGCCAGGAGGTGCGCCGAGCTCCGCCGACCGCTGTCGGCTCTTTCCGAAGCCCGGGTACTTCGGACAGCCTCGGCTGCTCGTTGCCACCCTTCGGCTGTTTCCGACTTTCGCTCAGCGTTGTCCGGGCAACTGGGACGGCGCGGCTGCTGGTGGAGGTGAGTGCCCTCAGGGGGAGAAAGCTGAGAGGCTGAGGCAGGTTGCGGAGCCCGACGGGGCTGGGAACGGCCGAGGGAAGGATGGACCTGCTGGACTTCAATCCTGCCTTTCCTTGCGGTCCTGTAGGAAATGGTGGGGCGCCCTTGGCACGGGCTTCCACCGGACACAGCTGAGGCCCAGACTGACACCTGCTTGTGGTGGGGTGGAGATTGCAGAGCTACCTATGAGATCTGGAAGACAACAAAAATAAAATATAATGTCGTGTGCTTTGCCAACCATAGATGAGTTGCTTAAAGGATACCCTGGGCCACAGTAGACAGCGGTGCACCAGCCGCTACAAGAGGCTTTCAGTCAAGAGGCTTTCAGTCATGTCCACTATATCCAGCCAGTGACCTTGCACTGGCTTAAGAGAGTGAAACTGCGAGGTGACCGATCACTGGTAATTGCTTCTGAAAGTCCACGATGAAGTCTATCCTTACGTTCCTGACGCTGTTACTGAGGAGTAATTCTTAAATCTTTATTGCCATGTTCTTTTGGCTGAACGAGCTTGAGAAACATTCTCAAAAGTTAATGAAGGCCCTTAGGTCTTGAAGATGTTGGACACCTCTTGATGAGGGGGAGTGAATGTGTTATAGAAGTGAAATATTTTTCCTTTTCCTGAAAGTTTTGCATTTGCCAGTTTTATGTCTTAGATACTGGGAGCTTGTATTAAGAAAAGGAAGCGCAATTATTTTTGAATAGAGGCTGTTAATAGATTGCCATTGATATCTATTGTTAGCTATCTGCTTCCTTGATTGTGATTTTGTAACTCTTTTTACTATATAGATGATACAGCTGGTAAAACTTGTCAAGCAAGAGAGGAATAATGGATAATATATTGTGTACTATACAATATATTTACACAATGTATAAAATGGACTCATTCAGAACTGTCCTGTCACTTCTTCCAAATAACATTATGAAGAACATGCCTCCTCTGGGCAATGAAGCAGAAGACAGATGGAGTATAAATCAGAGCCCAGCCTAGATTACATACCAAAACCCTGTTTCAAGAAAAGAAAGAAAAAGAGAGAGACAACACCCTTTTGTTTTGTTTTGTTTTGTTTTGTTTTCATAAACATCTTCATCTGGGATTTCCATGTTGGGATTGTTGTGTTATGTTGTGTTGTGCTGTATTTTGGCAGGATCTTGCTATGTTGTCCAGGCTGTTGTCTCAGCACTCTTGGGCTCCAGGAATCCCTGCCTCAGCTCAGAAACTGGAGTTACAGCTTTGTGTAGAATTGCCCAGTTTTGAGGCCCTTTCTGTGTAGAGGCACTGTTCTTTGGGGCTACAGTGCTCTGATATCCTCCCCATGAGATGGAAAATGTGATGACACAAAACAATCCATAAAGCCAGAAAGCTGAGGGAAGAAGATCACTTGAGCCTAGGATTTCCAAGGCCTTGGGAAGGATACCAAGATTCCAACTCAGAACAAACAAATAATACATGTATGGAGGCAAGGAAGGGGCTCTAGCAAAGCCCAGGCAGGAAAGAAAAAGATCTTTCATAAATATTCTTAGTTCTTTTTTTTTTTAGCTTTATTTATTTATCTATATTATGGCCGGCTCAGCCTTCACTGGGTGCCGGGGATTGAACCGCGGTCTCTGCAGTTGCCTAAGCTTGCCTAAGCAGGCACTTTAGACTGCTGAGCCATCTCACTGACCCCTTCTTAGTTCTTGACGAAGTGATATTGAAGGTAAAAAATGGAAATCAGGCTTACTTTGTGTCATAATTCATCGTAATCAAACTAGTATATTGCTCATTTTCCAAAGAAATTTTATTAAATATAATTTTTTCATAGCCCAAGATTAGCATAGTGGCTGGTTATAATATATTAAAACTGACATCGTAAGATTTTCATTGCTATTAAGTCACCCAGGTTTTGATCTGGTGTATTTTCATTTTTAATAGATTTGAAGTTTTCCTTAAGGACATTATTCAAGAAAGCAGGACTCTGATCAGTGGAAACCTGGAGATCATACCTACCCACTCTGTCAGAAGCCTTGGTTTTGTACTCTTGATAGTAATGAATTGACAACCTCAAAAAGCATGATTTTAAAGTGAATGGGGTGACATACCTGTAATTCCAATACTCCTAGAGTCTGAGGTAAGAGGATCACAAATTTGTGGCTAGCCT
The DNA here is from genome assembly GCA_004027915.1 of Capromys pilorides. Classification (NCBI taxonomy): domain Eukaryota; kingdom Metazoa; phylum Chordata; class Mammalia; order Rodentia; family Capromyidae; genus Capromys; species Capromys pilorides. The sequence goes on along the minus strand of PVKN010013376.1, from coordinate 3,128 downwards.
GACCTAAAAAAAAAAAAAAAAAAAAGCAAGACCCTGTTTCAGAAAATGAATAAATAAAATAAGCTTTAAATTTGTGACCTTCTTTAGTATGTAGGGTAAATGTTCCTAGGGAAAAGGACCATGGTTATATTGTGACTATTTACTAGTATCTTGGCTTCCAGATTCTTGTTAAAGAACATTTCTTTCTTTAGATGGAAACTGAGCCTTCCTAGTGTCCTTTCATACAAATATTGATTGTTAAGAGCGAGCAGCATAATCCAGTTCCTGTTCATTTGGTAGAACCTTTAATTTTTGAACAGATCTTATTGTGGTTAAATGCACATAACGTGTGGAGGGTACACATCTGTAATCCCAGCACTCAGGACATTGAAGCAGGAGGATCACTGGGAATTCAAGGCCAGTTTAGACAAAACAAAAGAAAAAAAAAACAACTATACATACATACATACACACACACAGAGATATGTGTGCATGTGTGCACACACACACAATTTACTGTTTCATGCTGGGGATGTAGCTCAGCAATAAAACACTTGTCCACTTGCCCTGTTTTTGGTCCCCACTATTGAAGAGGAAAACAAGTTTAGATTTTTAACTATTGGAAAGTTTTATCATTTTAACAATCCTCACCTATACTGTACAGTTCATTAGCATTAAACACATTCACAGTGCTGTGCAGCTGTCACCACATTCATCTCCAGAATTTTCTCATCATCTCAAACTCTATATTCATCTGCCTTCTCCTCAGTTCTTGGCATCCAGCATGCTACTTTCTTTTTTTCTTTATTATGGCCGGCTCAGCTGTCCCTGGGGATAGGGCTGGCACAGCAAGTATATGGTGCCAGGGATCGAACTGTGGTCCCTGCAGTTACCTAAGCTTTCCTAAGTAGGTGCTTTAGACCACTGAGCCGGCTCGCCAGCCCCAGCCTGCTACTTTCTGCCTGTGATTTTTTACTATGCTGCGTACCTTTTATGAGTGAATCATACAATATTTGTCCTTTGTTGTGAGAATTATATTGCCTGGCTTAATGTCTTCAAGGTATCATTTAGCATGTACCAGAATTTCCTTCCTTTTTATGATTGAATAATGTTCTTTCATATGGAATAGATTACATTATATTTACCTATTCTGCGGAAGCGCATTTAGATTATTTCTACCTTCTAAACATTGTAAATGATGCTGTCTGAACATGGGGATGTATGTATTATGTGTATATATAAATTAAGTCCCTACTTTCAATTTTTTGGATATATACTCAGACATAGATTGTATCATATTGCAATTCTGTTTCTAATATTTTGAGGAATTCATAGGTTATTTTTTACAGCAGTTTCACCATTTTCTACTCCCCATCAGCAGAGTACAAGGATTTTTTTTTAGTTTATCTGTGTCCTAACATCTTTTTTTTTTTTTTGAGGAACTTTGCTTAGTTGATGATAGTCACTATTGTAAAGGGTGAATAATTCTAAATGATGATAAAACAGCCCACATTCTTTTCTTTGGCATGTAGCTTCTCCTAAGAGGCTTGGATATGAAAAGGTGGGCAATAGTCAGATTGTCATTTTGTTTACCACCCAACCCTCCAGAAAAGGATTAATATGTGTATCCTTTCCAGGTCTGAAAGGAAGAAGGAAAGAGTTTAAGGTATTTGGCCAGTCTGTGTTCTCTATTCTCAATGAAGGAGTCTCTCTGTCCTCTACTACCTGGAAATCAGATCTAAGAGATTCTTGAGTTGTGTCCCCTTTTTTTGAAACTGACCACTATTTTCACTGTGTATATATTCTCTTGTGGGATAGTTTTTTTTTTTTTTTTTTTTTTACTTTGCTAGAGATTTTTCCATAAAAAGAAGCTATAAAAATACAAATTGCCATTATGATAACTAGAATAAAAATGATAGAGAATTATGTGTATAGTCTCCTTGTAGGGCTGGCTGGCTTGTTTTCATTCTCTCTTTTTTTTATTTTATGAAAATGAGTTTTATTCTTTTCTGTCAGGCCCTCAACCATTACAGATCCAGTTCTTCTAATTTTGTATTTATTTTCCCATTAGAAGGCTTAGTAATGTTGCCAGCATTAATCCAAAGGAGCATTTTTAAGTTGTCAAGTATCTTACAGTTGCAGGGTGGGTACCATTTCATAGTTTTTCTTCATTTTTTTTCCCCTGCAGGTTTCAGTCCTAACCTGGTCTGTATTTCATCATGGCTCTCTATTTTGACCACCGAATCAAAGCCCCAAATTCTGTTGGGTCTCCTTTCCACATTAGTTGGCATGCTGTTCACCCATTCCTGGCTGTTGCTTCCATGAGCACAGCCTCAGGAGGCAGTGTGGATGTCTATCTGGAACAAGTGAGTACTAGAAACAATACTTCTGACTCTGCTAGTTTTTGGCTTTTGGTTTTCTTCTGTTCTTAGAGGAGGGATAAGATTAGCTTTGCTCTGACTTTTTCCTCATCAGTTATCTCTAGATACAAATTACCTTGATATGTGACCAATTCTTTTGCCCCTGCCATTAAGACTTGGGGACATATTTGAGAATGCTTATGGCATATTTCACTATCAGTTCATGTACATGGGCCCTTGTATTATTTGAGGATCCTAACCCCTCATCTTATTGCCTCCTTCTTTTATTCTTTAGATTGACAATTTGAACTGTAGTAGTTTCCCATAGCTACTGCGCCACCACACTCCGTCTCAATCACTATCTCAGGGTGCCCCAGTGGTGGGGCCAGCACAGCACACCTGGATTGAACCCCAGCCCCTTTTGTAGCCCTTCTTTTTCTCCAATTTTTAGTCTGTTAACTTACATTCTCAACCCTCCAGCAGAGAAGCTTCATGATACTATTACTCTGTAACATAAGTAATTGTGTACATAAGTGTATGGTTTTGCTCCTGCTATGTTTCCTCTCTTTTCTGCTTCCAGTCACTTTGTTGTTTAACTCACAAGACTTTGATTTGCATTCAGCTGTGTTATGCCTTTCCATTTTTTATTTCTTCTTTAGATTTCTTACATGAGGGAGACTATACGATATTTACACATGTAGGTCTGGTTTATTTCACTTATGAGTTTATGTCAATATACATCCATTTATATATGAAGTCTTCCAGTGTATCATTCTTTATAGCTGAGTA
>PVKN010013375.1:0-19958 GCA_004027915.1 Capromys pilorides | reverse complement strand
GGAATCAGAAAGATATGTTTACTGAAAGTAAAGTAGACAGAGACTATATACTTTTATTTACACAGTAGGGTTTCTCCTGTTCCACCTCTGTTCTTGGATTTTTTTCCTTCCAGTTGCTTAATTTAGCCACTCTGGACCTTATAAGCAGGAGTGAGCAAAGAATCCAAACATAGCTTAGAAGATCCTCTCTGTTAGCTGATATAATTCCTTTTCCAAGGATGGTGCCACCCCAGGTGTATTAAAATTGCCCTTAGAGCAAAGAACTGAAGTGTTTCTCTCTGAGACAGGGAAAATTGAGAAGGAAGGGCCTTGGAGAACCATATGGTTCTTTACATCATGGGAATGTGTAGCTTAAATAAAAATAGAAATAAGAAAGTGATATAAAGCATCCACTATATGTGGAAGGAAGAGGAGAGGAGAGAAGCAAGGATAGTTGTGTGGCCCAGACACAGAGTCATTGAATCTGCAGTTCTGGGGCCCTGACCTAGAAGTTTCACTTGCATTTATCCATGTACTCTTCTTTTAATCCTCCAGTGACCTCAGCAGATACTAGATGAGGAAACTGAGGTTTAGTGAGGTTAACTAGTTAGGATTAGATTTCAAGTCTAGGTTTATTTGATTCCAGAGCTTATGTTTTTTTAAGTGCAAAGGGTATTTTGCTGCTAAGCTACATGCTCAGCCTTTTTAAATTTTTATTTTGAGACTGGCTCTCACTAAGTTGCCAAGCCTGGGCTGAAACTTGCAGTCCTTCCACCTCAATGCCAAGTAGCTGGAACCTACAGCCGTGTACCTCCATGCATGGCCTGGGCTCACATTCTTACTTGCTCTGTTGCGCTGTCTCTCTGCATCCTCTGCCTTCATGGGCTGAGTGAAGGGGCTTGTTCAAGATAACACAGTGTTTGCAGACAGGGAAGGGGAGCAGGGCAGGGACTAAGCACTGGGGTCTCCTAACTGTCTCAAGTATTATTTTCATAGCCTCGCTTGTCTTTGGCCACAGATCTATGACAGAACCAGAGGAAGCAGAGCTTAGGGCTAGTTTCAACACTGTGTCTGGCAGGGTGGCGGGGGTTTGGGGGTGGGTGGAGGACTCTAAGAGCTGAAGAAACCATTCTGGAGAGGGAAGCCAGGCTCATTAGCCCATCTGAGCACAGCTCCAACCAGCCTGTTGGATGATTCATACTTTGGGGACTCTGCTGCCTTCCCTTTTGTAGCCTGCACTCCTACCCTAGATGCACTTGTCTCCAAACTAGCAGATGATCCTTGTCATCCCAGGCCTCCTCCTTTTGTAATTTCTTCAGTTCAAGCAAACTCCCTGCCCTTGAGTTTGATATGCAAATGGCCAGGAACCTTTTTTTTTCTTATGGCCTCTGCAAGTGGGGGCCTTGGAGAAGACTACTTTTCAACCACATCTGGATCTATCCACCCTGAGATACTGGAAGCCTAGCACACTGGACCTAGAAGGTTTCCTCAAACTCTTCCATGGTGCAAATGGTGACATTCCCAGGGAGGAGAGGACTCTCAGTCCCCCAGTCAGTGATAGGTGGAAGCCCTCATTTCCTCACTGGTCAAACAGGAAGGTGGAGTTTGAGGACCTTTCATGGCCACCCACATCCAATGTTCTGTGTTTCTAAGTTAAGTTAAGTTTGGGACATGATCTAAGTAGTCTCACTGGCTGACATCATTCATGATGACAGAGGTGGGCAGAATCTCAGCTCACCCTGCCAAGGGATCAGAGCAACACAGTAAAGATTCAGATGACAGATGGAGAAAGTCCTTGGGGAAGGGCGAGATGACTTCTGTCTTTAACTAAACAACATTCACTTCCAAACCAAATTTTGGTGTAGGAGGTGAGACATCTTTGAAATGAGTGACCAGATTTGTAGGGAGTTCGGGTACTCTGCCAAAGTCATGGCCATTTCCAGGCAGACTCATGGAATTCTTTAAGAAAACAAGTATGGTTAATGGGAGTTGGTATGCATCAGCTTTCTCATTACTGGACAGAATTCCTGGCACTTGCAACTTAAAGGAGAGATTTAATTTGGCCATGTTTAAGGGGATGAAATTCCATAGTAAGTTGTATCCAAGATAAAAGCTTTATGATGGAGCTAAGCTGTTTAGATCGTGCAGCCAGGAAGCAGAAGAGAGGAGCAACACCAGAGAGGAAAGGGTGAGAGAGCAGACATAGAGTCCACAGTTATGGTTCTGTGACACACCCAGATACATTCAGGGGCGTGCTACACCAGTCCCCTGGTGCCAGTCAAGATATCGCTCCACCCTACCACATCCCGCCCCTTGTCAGCTTCACATTTAAACACATTTTCTTTGCCTCTTTGAGTCATTTTCCAAATATATAGATCTCATGAATCAGATCTGCCATGCAGATGATGCCATATTTTTCAAGTGGTCGAGCAGTCAATGAATTATCTGTCAAGTACATTCGCTTCTTATTGATTTTGCCATAGCCACGCTTGTACATTAGTTCACTTACTGACTTCAGGTTTGGGTACCCCGTGCAATGTTTGGCTCTACAGTTCTCAGCATCTTAAGTAAAGCCTTGTTGAGCTTAATGAAGGTGCCACTGAAGATATGGCGAAGGTGAAGAAGCTGCAACACCTTGTGGACGTTTGGCTCACACCACTGATACTCCTGATCTGGATGACAAATGCCAGTTTGGGCTCTGCAGAGACACAGAAGTTGCCAGCCTTTCTCGCCATCCTAGCCATTTGGATCTCAGTTCTGTACATCTGTCCATACTCCTTATGATGGTGCCTGGCTTTTTCATAGATGAGCTTCCTCCTTGCCTTGTGAAGTGTCTTCTGGGCAAACTTCTTTCTCAAGCACTTTATCTTTGACTCTGCGAAATGTCTTCACTTTTTCTTAAGGGTTTCTGGCACAGCAGGACCTTCTTTTTTCTTTTCTTCAACATCTTCCATGGTTCCAGCTGGAAAAGAGCTTAAACACATCTTCTTAAACTATACCTAATCTTTAAATGAGGATAATAGCAGTTCATAATTCACCTAATACGACTATCCTGCATATAACCAGCAGTCCCTTACCCAAAGTCTCATTAGTTCTGGCATTTTTCAAAGGCCCAAGTCAAAATCTGTCCTGAGACTCAAGGCAAACTCTTAACTGATAACCTCTGTAAAAATAAAAAACAAATTACACAGCTCCACAATACACTGCTACAGGCTAAATATTTCCATTCCAAAAGGGATGAATGCAAGGGTAGAAAAGAATCAGACCAAAACATGAATAAAACCTAGCAAGCAAACCTTAAGTCTTCTAACTTTGTATTGGGCATCTGGGGCACACAGGAGGGAAACCTGAGTTCCTAGGTCTTGGGCAGCCCCAGTCCTGTGACTTAGCTGTTTGCAACTCACTCAGGCTGGCTCCATTTGAGGGCTGCAGCTTTCCTTAGCAGACATTCCACGTTCCTGGCATCCTCAGCTTTCTGGAACCTCTGCTTCACCATTGTTTTCATTCCCACAGCTTCATACACTGTCCTGTTAGGAGCGCCTTGCTGGCCTTTCAGGTCTTTCTTTGAAATCTGTGTGAAAGCTTCTCTGACACTGTGCATGCTGGTAAAACCAGAATCGTGTGCAGTTCCAAGAACTTCTGTCAGCAAGAGCACAAAGTAAGCCCCATGGGACCACAGCTAGTGTAGTCTCTGAGTGCCTGGGTCGCTGAGCACGGTGAAATAAATCCCAAGTTTTTAGAAGATCCTTCTTGAGCTGAAAGCCTAGTGAATCTCTTCTTATATAAAAGGTTTACAATTTGCATCCTTGAACCTCTGATGGGTGGGATCTTGCTAAGTTGTAAAATGCTTTCATGGTGTTATGGTTTCTGTATAGTATAGGTGTCTCCCCAAAGCCTCATGCAGTCGTGGGGTGGCTTCTGAAATTTGTAATTGATTGTTGTGTAAATGGGTGCTGCCCCTCCCCTGGGACAGGTGATTTGCATTGCAATGTAAGGTAGGAAAAGAGTTAGCTGCTTGAGCTGCTGCTAGCTCTCCCTGTGCTCTTGCTCTTAGCCCGCTGCCATGAAAGGTTGTTCTCTGCCATGTGCCAGTGTGTTTTGGAGCCAGCTGAATGTAGACTGAGATCTGATAGGTTCTGGCCCTAGAATGAATTGCTGAATCATTATGGTGGTCATCTCATATGGCCGAAGCCCTTAAAACAACAGCTTATCTTCCCAAAGACCACTTCCCCCTTCTCCAACTCATCCCAGGGTGCAATTGCCTTTCACCTGTCCGGACACCTCAGGGAAGGCCCTAATCAGCTCCTCAGATCTAAACATCCTCCTCAAACCCCACCCCTGGCAAAAGGCCATAAAAGCCTCAGCCTTCCTTTGTTCCAATTCAGAGAATTCCTTATCTTCCCTGAATTCTCTCTGTGTCCTCCAGGAAGAAAATAAAGCCCCTTTCCCCTTTTCCTTCTGCCTGTTTCTCTGCTGCGCCACCGTGGAAAACCTATTAAAACCTTTAGTAACTGTTAGCTAAACAAACCTTTCCTTCCTTCATTTTGAGTGTCGGGTATTTGTCCGAGCAATGAGAGAAGAGTAACTAAGACACATGGTATATTTCTTTTTTGCCCCTGTATAAAGTATTTGGTTTCTTTTTCATGGTGTCAGTCTCTTCAGTAACCGCATTTGTTTTGGCCCTAACTTTGTATGTCGTTTCTTCTGGACCATTTAAATTTTTCAAAATTTTCTGCTCTGCCTTTTGCCCTTGAGTCTCACTATAAATATAGCTAAAAGCACCTACAGCACCTATGCTACAGCCTGAATGTTGGATTAACTTCAAATTTCTTACATTAGAACCAGTAGTCCACTGTTTTTCTTTGTTTGTTTGTGTATTTGGTACAGGTTCTCACTATGTAGCTTGGACTCAGTGGTCCTGTTTTCAGTCTCCCCAGTGCTAGGATTATGCCCTGTCATGGTGGACAGCTCAGTGTGCCCAGGGGCAGGACCAGTGAGGCTTGTGGTGACAGGAAAGTAACCCTGGTCTCTGCGCTTGCCTAACCAGGCATTAAGTTCTCTGAGCTATCTCACCTGCCCTTTAGCCCACTGTTCTTTATTAGTGTTTTGTTTGTTTGTGCGATACTGGGGATTGAACTCAGAACCTTGTGCTTGCCAGGCAAACGCTTATTCTACTGTGCTATCACCCCGGCCCCTAGCCCTCTGTTCTTAATCTTAGTTTCCTGCAAAGTCTCATGCACAGGCAAAAAAGGTAGAGTAACTACCTGTTAGTATGTAACACATATGGCCTACAGTCCAAATGCCAAAGGACTCCTTGTTTTGAACTGAAAACTCCTGAGCCTAGCTTCTACTGTCCGCACTTACGTTTTGATTCTGGTCTTAGGATCTCTGAGTAGAATTGTCCATCATGTTGTCTTTATAGTATTCTAGGGCTTCTCTAGCTCACGTCTCCAAACCTTTTAGAACTTGTCCCATAAATCTCTTCCAAAGGCTTGGAATCCATATTGCCAGGCATGGTCACTGCAGTGACTCCACCTCTTTGGCCCCGGTTTTCTCTATTAGTCAGCTTTTCCATTACTGGCACCCACAACTTAAAGGAGAAATTTAGCTCGGCTCCCATTTAAGAGATTTCAGTCTGCGTGGTCGTCTGGCTCCAGTGCAGAAATAGCACGTTAGAAGGAAGTGGACCAAAGCTACTTAGTTGACGGCAGCTGGAAAACAGAGCAGAGGGACCGTGCCAGGGAGGGCAGGTCCAGGAACCAGTTGTAGACTGCCATGGTCCTGCCCAGACACACCCAGGATGTGTCTCTCCAAAGCACTGGGCAGATCCCCAGGGTGATGAAATTGATATTCCATTGTGTGCCACAGTATGCCTTTCTTGGGGACACAGGGGAAGGGTGTGTTACTGGGCCTTGAGCCCTGGGTCTTTCCTCTGAGCTACAGACCCACCCCATTTATTTTATTTTTGTATTTTAGTACAGGGTCTACAGGGTGTACAGGGTCTCACTACATTGATTGGACTCATAGTGATCTGCCTGTACTCAGCTTCCCAAGACCTGGGATTACAGTCATGCATCACCATGCCCAGCCTCAATTTCTGTCTCAGTGCACCCCTGGGTTGGGGGGGCCTGGCACAGAACACCAGGGATCGAACTCCAGCAGCTGCATCTGCTTAAGCAGGCACTTTAATCTGCTGAGATATTTGGCCAGCCCTCCCATTTTAAATTTTAAGACAGAATTCTGCTGGGTTGCTAAGCTGTCCAGGATGGATTTGAACTTGTGAGTTTCTTACCTCAATCTCCCAGAGTTCTGGGATTGTAGGACTATACTGCCACACCTGGTAGAATTGATATGATTCAGTGTTAGATTTGTGCAACAGGTGGACTGGTAGACAAGACATAGAAAAGAAAAAACAAAAACAAAAACAGGACGTAGTTCAATGGCATGAGCACCAATCTGGCAAGCGCAGGGTCCTGAGTTCAATCCTCTGTACAAAAAAAAAAAAAAAAAAAAAAACCCTGAAGAAATTGAAAAATACAGAAAAAGACATTTAATACCTCTCTCTTTCTCTGTGAAGCCAGGTAGTATCTTGCTGTGAGAAGAACCATATCCCAGCCACTAGCACTGCCCTAAAGCCCCATTTTCTTCTCATTATTCCCAGGTCCTCTAGGACAAGTTTCTCCTCCCCAAGGACTTCAAGCAAACTCTGTCGGTTTCTAGTTACAGCCGCAACACACACCAAGGCACAAGTCACACACTGCAGTCTCACATTTTAACACATGTGTTTTCCAGTCTGTGAGTCTCTCCATTTTATCCTGTCAACTTACCCACCTTCTCTGTTGTCTTTACAAAACATATCTCTAATATGATTTTTTTTTTTTGGAACCTAGGATTGAACTCAGGCCCTTGTGCATGCCAGGCAAGTGATTATTCTACTGAGCTATCTCCCCAGCCCCTTTTATAAAACATGTCTTTACTGACATGTAATTCATATACATATAATGCACCTGTTTAAAATGCAAGTTCCAGTGCTTTTTAGTGTAGTCACAGATATGCTCATTCTTCACAGAAGTTTTAGAATATTTTTTTCTTTCTTTCTTTCTTTCTTTCTTTCTTTCTTTCTTTCTTTCTTTCTTTCTTTCTTTCTTCTTTCTTTCTTTCTTTCTTTCTTTCTTTCTTTCTTTCTTTCTTTCTTTCCTTCTTTTTTTTGAAGCAAGTTCTCACTATGCAGTTCAGCTGGCCTTCAGCTCACTTTTGTAACCCAGGCCAGTCTCAAACTCGCACTGATCCTCCTGTCTCAGCCTCCCAAGTGCTGGGATTATAGGTGTGTGCCACCACACCCGGCTCCTTCCTTCATTTTGGGTGTTGGGTATCTGTCTCAGCAACAAGAGAAGGATAACCGAGATACCGCAAATGCAGGACTTGATATAGAACTTATTTGCAGCAATTTCTTAGCAAAAGCACCCAGGCTCAACTTTGGGGGTGGGCAGAGATTGGTACAGGAGAGGGCAGTGAGAGAAGCTAAAGTTCTACACAGTCTCAATAAAAGTCTCAGCCAACCCCCAGAGCTCTGGAGCTGGAATGGTCTCCGGGTTGGGAGAGGTCCTATAGCCGTGCATCAACAGTCAAGGTCAACAGCTCCTTAATGCAGGGCTCCAGGAAGAGCTGCGCCCCCACGTCACTTGTCTCTCTCTTGGCCAGGGCAAGGGCTGCAGAAGAACTTAGCTGAGAGCTAGCAGCAGTCTTAGCAAATGGGAGGATGAGGGTGTTGAGGTGCCCACTGTGGACTAGAGACCTCTTGAGGTGCTGTTAAAGCATAAGGGGAGCCAGCAGCAACCACCAGGCTTGCGTAAAGGACACATGGCATGGAATTAATTTATTGTGCCGAGGTGCAAGCAGACAGAGTGGTAAGACCATCCTCAGGGAACAAAAAAAAGTGTATTTCTTTTATGGGGCGGAAAGAAGGCACTAGGTAGGAATGGTTTTGTTGGATCCAGGAAATGAACTGAGGACCTTGATCTCGCAGGTAGGTGCTGAGTTATATCTCTGACAGGTGAGAAGGTTTTAATGAACATTCATGGTCAAAGTTCTCTGGCAGTCTTACACCTCACTGGGCCAAGTCTTTGAAGTGTCCAGTGTAAATTTTCAGGTGTCTCCAGATGCCCACAGATGTTCTGGGACCTGAAAAATCCCTTGCCCCTATCATGTCGTTATGCTATCCTGTGCTCGTTGATGACAACTTCAGTACTGAGCTGGGTTCCCTGCAGACGGTAGTGGTGGGGCCTCTGCTGGCCAGCAGATTGCGGACTGGGGAGTCAGGTCTTGTCAGAGCCTTACCGCCCTGTCTCTTGCTTGCCTCTTCTGTCTGAAGTTTGCTTGAGTTCAGGCTTTGGAGTTAGACAGACTCAAATCCCAGCTCTGCATGTACTAGCTGAAGACCCAGAGAAAGTCATCATATTTCTGTCAGCATATTTTCTTATCTGTAATACGAAGACATAATAGTCCCTACCTACAGAGTTGATGGATGTAAAGTCTTTAACAATGTCTAGTACATTGTAAGCTCCCAGAAACTGGTAGCTATTATTGCTAGCAGATGCTTAAGATTCCCTGACTTGAAGGAGGTGGAAGCTGATATAAACTGAGGGACAAAAAATGATCCAGATGTCAACATTGAATTGATAGCATTGCAAGATTATTTTCTAAACTAGGAAATTTTTCAGGTATACAGAAATGTACAAAGAGCGTCCTGCTGACCATTTATGTCCTGGCTATTCAGTTTGAGTTTAAAAACTGTATGATTAGTACGCAGACAAGAGGAAAAGGAGAGAAAAAAGTTATTATAATTCAACATGGACAATGGTACATCTTAAAAACATATGTTAGTCTGGGAAAAAGCTTGGCAGTCTAGTCTAACTGTCTACCTGGCAAGTGCAAGGACCCAGGTTGAATCCTTGATACCTTGTGCCACACCCGCTTGGAACCCAGGGGTGTTCAACACACAGGGCCTGCTGTGTTGGGCCCCAAAACTGGGTGTTGTGGTGCACACTTGTAATCCCAGTGCTGGGGAGGCTGAGACAGGAGGATCACTACAAATCTGAGCTGCATAGTGAGATTAAACAAATTAATAAATAAAGTGTACCCTGATTTAGCATAAAAATTATGGGTATGTTTAGGGCCGGCCAAATAGCTCTGTAGATTAAAGTGCCTGCACATAGGAGCAGGGGTCAGGAGTTCGACCCTGGCCCTGCCCCCACAGTGTGCTGAGATGGCAATTGAGGCTGGGTGTGGTGGCCAGTGCCTGTAATCCCAGCTCTTGGGAGGCTGTAAACAGGCAGGTCACTATGAGTCTGATCTAGTAGTGAAACCCTGAATAACCTGTAGACCCTTCCCTTAAAAAAAAAATTATGGATATATTTGAAGCCTTCTGTGAACCCCTGCCCTGTTCCCAAGGCGAATCTTTTTTTTTTTTTTTAATGTATTTAGTATATAGTGTATATAGTATACAGACTACAGGGTCTCATTACATAGATCGGACTTGTAGTGATTCTCCTGTTTTCAGCCTCTCGAGCACTGGGATTACAGGCTTGTGCCACCACAGTTGCCCCAGGGGCAGGGCCATGCCTCAGGCGAACCCCAACTGCTTGCTCTGCCTAAGCAGGCACTTTAGTCCCATGAGCTATCTGGCTGGTCCTCCCAAGGTAAATCTTGAAGGTGATTTTTGTTCACCATTATCTGGAATGTCTGGTGCTGTTGATGTGTACATATTAATCTCTATGCACCATTTATCTTTTCACGTTTTTAAATGACATTGCAGTGTACTGTTCTTCGTTCTTCATTCAACACAATGCTTGCACTAAAGCAGGAGACTTACTCAAGTTTTTACTTATTGCTCTGGCTCATTTATTTCCCTGGAGCCTAAGGTTAAGTAAAGGTTCTGCTTCCAAAGCATAAAAAGTAGAGGGAGAGAGACTCTTTCTGACTTAACTGCTCAGCCTGGACTTTTTTCCAGTCATCCTACTCTGGAGAGACTAAGTAGCCAGTGGCCGAAGACATTGGTGCAAGAAACTGTGGCTGAAGTGCCAAGTCTGCTGCTTGGGAGCTGGCAAAACTTGGGTGGACTAAGTTTCCTATGCCTCAGTTTCCTTGTCTTGTCCAGGACAGCACCATGACCTCCTGCCTTCTTCTCAGGATCATTTGCAAAACTACCCAGTGCAGGGGCTGGTTTTTTGGCAGAGCAGCAGGTTTAGCCAGGTAGACCATCGAGAGGACCCACCTCGGAAGCATGACCCACCTGGGGCCTGATCCTGGCCACACAGGAGGGGGAAGGGACGCAACTGGGATTTTTCTTGCATTTGAGCAAGCTGAAATTTGCAAAGCTGATTGCCCCATTGTTCTGCATTTTGCTGGTGGCTCCTGGTGCAGTGGTGCAGAGAGGGCTTCCAACACTCCAGCATCACCTGCCCTGTCCTCTCAACTCTGTTATCACTACTGCTCCCATTGTGCAGTTGAATACAGAGGCTCAGAGATGTGTGGTAACTGTGATGCTCGGTGGCACCCTGGGACTCAGGTCCCTCCTGCCAAATTCTGGGACCTTCAACCTTGTAATTATCATCTCCAACAACCGCTTCTGGCTGTTTTCAGCCTGCTGTTTTCTTAATGGAGGGCAGAGGAGGGACTCTGAGGCTTACACGGGATGAGAAGCAGCTCTTGCGGGGAGCAAAGGTCCTCAACTCTCAGGCTGCAGAAGCCCTTGTGGGGTCACAGAATGCCTGGGTCCCTGTCCTCTGTCCTCCTTTGTGGGCTTTTGTTGAGCATTTAGTTCGATGTATTTCCCAAATTCTCTGAAAGACAGATGACAGCAGGAGAGTAGGAGGAGATTTGTCGGTGGGAGACAAGCATGGAGAACGGCTTTCCTGCTTCTAGAGATGCACGTTTTGGCTTGCCTCACCTTGAAGCTGGAGTTTTCATGGGAGGGGGGTATGCCAAAGTGGACCGAGTCTCTCCATTATGAGATGTCAGATGACTATTCTTGCATGCGGGTATGTTCTTTTAAAATAATTTGTAATGGCAGAGCTCGCTGCTACAATCAATTTCAGTTTCCATTATAAATCCAATTTTGGAGCATAATTATGGTGTCATTTCATCTTCTGTGCGGCCTCAACTTTATGTTTTCTTTTACAAAAAACAAAAGAAAAAGCAGCAGCAGGTTGTATATATGTTTAAAGAAGCTAATAGCATGGGCTCTTGAAGGATAGTTTAGCAATAGGAATGTAGGTAAGAACTGGAGAGCAAATAGGCATCAGCTTCCTTGTCAGCTTCGGTCAGTTAGTAGTGGGAGACTGAAGTATTTTATTGAGAAAGATCCACAGATCAAAACCAGGATGTGTAGAAGAGAGCTGTGATTGATTAGTGATGTCTGTCAGGGTGATCTGTCTGTGGCAAGGGGGACAGAGGGAAGGAAAGCATTCACCTGTATACTCTGCAGTAAGCTTTCTCCCCACAGGGAGTCCTTACTTCTTCACAACATGTAATAGTTGGAAACGCATTTTTCATGAACTTTATTTTCCTTTAACCATTACACTGTCTGGGTAAGTTCACTTGGGCTAATGTATCTTCCTACTGCTTTACCTGTTAGATGTTTATTGGACTGCTACTGTACTACACTGTGGGAGATGATCTCTAAGTATGACCACTACCAGTAACTTCCTTTTCTTTTAAAGCATACTGCTCTGTATGTCGAGGAATGAAGTCTAACTCCCTCTCCTTTGGATTTGGGTCATTTGTAGTGACTTGCTTGACCAACAGGATGCAATCAAAATAACTCAAGTGTCTTCCAATGCAAGGTCTTAAGAAGCCTTCCACTTCAGTTGAGAATGGTGGTGGCAAAACTTTTAGAGATGGAGTGCCCAAAAGGCAACCCACAACACACTTATTTATGACAAAGTGCCAACATTGCAATTAAACCTAAATACTGAGGTTTTAGTTTAGACAAAACAGCTCAGACATTGTGTCTTAGTTACTCTTCTCTTGTTGCTGGGACAAAGACCCAACATCCAAAATGAAGGAAAGAAAGGTTTATTTAGTTATGGTTACTGGAAGTTTCAGTCCATATTTGGCCAGTTCCAAAGCAGACTGGCACATGACAGAGAGCAGCAGTCCATGGTGGTGGGACAGCAACAAAAATGATGACAGAGGCAACAGACCAATCAGGGCAGCAGAGAGCAACAGAGAGTCTATTCTTCTGTCTCTCTTATATTACATTCCGGCTCTCTGACTCAGCCTATCCACCTCAGGCTACACCCATAATCCCAGCAGTACTCAGACCCATAATCCCATCAGTACTAAAACACATAATCCCAGTGGATCATGAGTCAAGTCTCAAGCTCTAGAAGTCCCCACCTCATGATTGCATGAGGCTGTGGGGGGACAACTAGACATAAACCATAACACATTGACATCTCTGTCTTAAAAGAAAAGCACAATAATGGGCATGCCATACATTTCCCACTACCAGTGTAGGTCTTCTTGAAACATTTTCATCTGGAGTCCTGCTATACCACTTAAATATCCTTCTGAAAGGATCATGGGAAGAGGCCCTGAGCCTGGAGAAAGGGTCTCAGCTGGGCCTAGCATTCATCAGAGCCCCTCAAGTACCAGTTATGTGAGAACGCAGGTACCAGCTGAAGATCATCGAGTAGCCAAATTGAGGCCACATGGACCAGAGAAGTCATCAACCTCAGTTATGTCTAACAGCCAGGGAGATAGTTCAGCAGCACAGTGCCTGCCTGGTAAGTATAAGGTCCTAACTTCAACTCCTGGTACCAAATTGTTTTTTTAATTTAAAAATTTAAAAAACCCAGCTGTATCTATAGTTCTGACTCACAAAATCAAGCAAAAAGATTGTTATTAGAAGTAACTAAGTTTTGGGGTGTTTGTTATGTAGCAACATTACATTATGTAACCAGAATAATGACTTGAGCATTTAGGGATGATGGGTAAGACCCACTTTCAGTCCTGAGAGAACTCCAAGTCTCTTGGAGAGAAGGAACCATAGTTGTTCAGAGAGGAAGTGGAAACCTCCTTGAAAAGGATGATCTCTGCCTGGCTTCATTGCTCTAGGATATATAACCTATAAGAAATCTCCCCCAACCCCCACACCCAGGACACATTCACAGTGCAAGAAAAGAGTCCCCAGTGGCCAGGTCTATGCTAACTGATTCTATTTTTCTGGCTGTGACTGATAGATCCAGGGCTGAGAAAGTCCTTACGATGGGCCAGACAAAGATTCTCTCTTAGTAAATTGAAATTTTAAGTGTGGAATCTCAGAGGTTGGACTCAAATCA
The DNA here is from genome assembly GCA_004027915.1 of Capromys pilorides. Taxonomy (NCBI): domain Eukaryota; kingdom Metazoa; phylum Chordata; class Mammalia; order Rodentia; family Capromyidae; genus Capromys; species Capromys pilorides. The sequence goes on along the minus strand of PVKN010013375.1, from coordinate 6,636 downwards.
TGGTGACAACAGCCCTCTAGTGCAGGGTTCATCAACCTTGGCACTGTGACATCAGGATTGCTCATTTTTAGCAGGACAAAGAGTCATTCTGCACACTGCAGAATGTTTAGCAGTTTCCCTGGTCTCCTTCAAATTGATGTCTCTAGATATTGCCAAGTATCCAGAGACGTCTAGAGCTAAATATCTATAGGGGCAAAAACCACCCAGCTTGAGAACCATTTCTCTAGATTGAGAGATACAAAATTCATGAGCTTCCCTTTCCTTGTTTTTACTGAGATACAGTTGTGCAACTCTTGTGTGAGTGAGGCATCATGGAGCCTCTAGTAACCCAGAGGCAATTTCCTACCTCACAATCCAAAGAATCCTAAGCTACATACTATGAAGGCTGGCTGGGTATCCAGGTGGCTAGAACTGTTTAGATAAGGTATGAAGCAGGACCTAGAAGCTGCTGTGTAGCTGGAGCTGTGTGTATCTGGGGTGGCCTGCATGGCCCCCGTGTGTAGGCCAGCATCCTCTGCAGCCCACACTCCACATGCAGACCAGCAGAATGTGGCTCTGGAAACCTCAGCAAGTTCTGACCAAATGCCTCCCACCCTCTTCCACTATCTCAGAATGGAGAGAAATTCTTTAAAGCATACATCTTTTTCTTTCTTTCTCTTTCTTTCTTTCTTTCTTTCTTCCTTCCTTCCTTCCTTCCTTCCTTTCTTTCTTTCTTTCTTTCTTTCTTTCTTTCTTTTTGTACAGGGTCTCACTATGCAGCTCAGACTCACAGTGATCCTCCTGTTTCCTGCCTCCCAAGTGCTGGCATTGCAGGTGCACCACTGTGCCCAGACTCCATGGCTGGCTCAGTGTGCTCAAGAGCAGGACTGGCACAATAGGCGGGGCTGGAAGTCGAACCCTGGCCCCTGCGCTTCCCTTAGTCCGCTGAGCCATATTGCTGGTCCTTAAAGCCTACATCTTGATACTTTAAAGAATGATGTTCTACTGAGGTTTCTCCTTTAACCTGTCCCTGTTACAGAGACAAACTCAAGTGCAAAGCTGAAGACGTGTTCTGAGTTACGCTGGCTCTCAGCACGAGGTCCTGGTGGAGTCCTTGGGGCCCGAGCCAGTCAGGTAGGAGTGCACCAGTGTTCATTTGGCTGTGTGTGCTGTGTGTGAGTGTGTTGATGAGGCTCTTGTGGGCCACAGAGAAGAGGGGTGAACTCAGCCTACCTCATATTACAAGGCCCATTGCAAGGAGCTCCAACAGAACTGCAAACCACATGCCACAGGGTGAGACCTCTCCCCTCTCTTAGAGACTTGGTTCCTCTCAGCTCTGTTTCCACTGCTTTTGCTTCCACCTGATAAATGATTTTGTACATGTCTCAAATTCAGGTTCTCCAGGAGACAGTCTGGTGGTTTAGACTCTGATATAGGACAGAGGCTTGGTTCTCAGCCAACTATTAACTGCTGCCTTGGTGGGCTGTGTCCATCCCTAGTTGAACCAGGTACAAAGCCTAGTGGGCCCTTCATGGAGAAAAGTTCTCAGAAGAGGCCTGGGAGCAAGCAAGGCCTCTAAGCTGCCCCAGAAAGGGACATGTCATCTGTAGGCACCATCCGAAAGCCGAGTCAGGGCTGAGCTCTGCTACTGCTCTCCTTTGTAGATTGCAGGCCATGGTTCTGGGCCCAGAAGACCCAGTTTACAAGCACTGGACAAATTCAGTAGCCTGCACTGGGTGCCCCAGGGGAGGTCAGTTCCGAGGAGTTTGCTTCCAGGAATACATTCCCTTGGGAAACTTCACAGGCAGCTTAAACCTCAAGAAAACTACTCATTAGGAGCGTGGGGAGCTGTTAATTGCTGGATCCAGCCAAGACATGGTACTGCTGTGCCAGCCTGCTGAAAAATAATGAAGTCACTAACAGAAGTTCCAGCTCCAGCCATGTCGGCCTGGGTTCCTTCTGCTTTCTTTTGCTCCTCTCACCCTGGATGCTGTCACTTCCCTGCTGCTCTGCTACCCAGACCCCCGCACTGGGGTCTGCAAACAGAACTGCTCCTCCAGGAACCAATCCCCATGTAATCATATTGTCAGAACAAAACACACAGGAATACAGAACCTGGAAGAGGTTGTTTTGCTGCACCAGAAATGTATTCGCCTTGAAGTTATGTTTACAAAGAGATAAAGATTAACTTATGTAAAGCTATTACTCACCCCTTCTTACAAACGAGTAACAGTTCAAGAAATTTGTCTAATCTTGGACCAGTAGGAACTTTCGATTGCCATGGCAACACTCAGTCCTCTGCTTCCTGGTCCTAAACTGGAGCAAGCCAGTTGTAGACATCAGGGTAGTGCAGTAGGGCTGAAAGACTATGGAGAGGAAGCCAGAGGTTGCATGCTGATAGTTGCCTCAAATCGTCTCCTGTGAGCATCCGGAGCAGGAGCGATGAGCTAGGAGATTGCAAAATCTTTTCTGAAAGGAACGTCTCAGGGTAAATCATCTGAGTGCAGAGGGTCTCAGAACCTTTTAAGGAAAGGAAAACCACTAGGTACTAGGTGGAGTGCTCAGGAGGAAGTTGGGATGGAGCCCGGACTGTCCTTCTGCCGTTGGCCACTAGGGGCAGCACCAAATTTACACCGTGGCAAACTGGTTCTCTTGGCTTTGAGTAAGGAGAGTAACACAAGAGGTTGGTCCTGAGTAGCAGCTGTTGAGTTGCTAATGCAGCACCAGACGGTGCGTGGTTGGTGCTGGCAACTATGATGTCTCAGTTGGATTTTTCCCGCAGCATAAAACATGATCATGTCATCTCTATTAACTTCCACAGTCTTGCTTCTTTTCTCTGCTCCTTTTACAAATTCGTGAACAACCCAATATTTTCAGCAAGGGCTGAGTGCTTTTCTTTTCAGTTGGCCAGAGCTGTTTCCTGTCCTCTGAAACTCAGAAACTTGACTGGAACCTAGGTGGACAAATTAACCCATCATTGGCTCCTTGTGATTGAAACCATTCTAAGGCCTTATTTAATCCTGAGATGTTTAGGGTGCCAAGGAGCAGGCTGGCATCAGTGATGGCTCACCTGAGACTGCTGTAGAGTCTGTTTGGCTGGTGGTGTTGAGGGACATTCTGAAGCCAAAGCTTGTTAGCAGCTGGTGTCTGTGAGGGAGGGACACCTGTGAGTGGCATTGTCCCCGCTCTGAGGATGTTCTCTCTACCTAAACTCAGAGGAGAACCTCAGGGCCAGAGAGAGATTTTGTGTTGATTGTGACAGATAGAACCCCAACCCCCTTCTGTGCTCCTGCCCTGGTGAAAGCAGCGAAACTTCCTTTGCCATCATCCTCAGGTGCATTGACTATCTGACCAACCAGAGATACAATCAGCGTTGCCTGTGGGAGCTGCCAGAGACAGACTCGGTGTGCTGTTCCGTGGCACAGCTGCAAAGCCAGCGGCCCACCCTGTGGAGGAGCTGGAGCTCTCAGATCGGCCCCTAAAGCTCAAGGAGGGCAGGGATGGCTTGCCTGGGACTCCCTACCACTGTATACTGAGTTTGGGGTTTCCCACTTCACCTGGCTCTGGGGCCATTGTTCTCCTACACTCCTGCATCTCATATCTACTGGGCTTCCTGCTGCTGTTAATCATTCCTGTATTTGAAATATTTTATTGCTTATCATTACTGTGGGGACAAAGTGCAAAACTTGGTGGCTTAGAGTCATACAAAGAAGTCTGACATGCACAAGTCCCATTGGGCTAAGGCGTCAACAGGGCTGCATTCCCTTCTGGGGTGCTGAGTAGGGGCTTCATTTCCCTGTTTTCTGCCTTTTTCAATTCCTTTTCTCCATTGCCAAAGCCAGCACCAGCAGGTTGAGTGGTTTTCATGTCACATAGCTTTGAAGCTGTTCTGCTGTCCAGGGCTCCAGGGTCGGTGTGGGGCTGCTGAGGAATCCAGCCTGAGGCCCCGACTTCATGCTCAGATGGCTACCATCCTTAATTCCTTTCATAATCTGAACTTGCCTTGAGTGTTCCAGGGGACATATCCACAGGTCCAGCCACGAGGACTGCTCTGCTCGAGTGTCAGCGCCTCTCATTTTAGAATATAGTTTTCTGGGTGCTGTTGCTGTGACCAGGTGTTGCCTGGTTCTCTGGGTGGATCCACTGCTAAACTTCTCAAGGGAGGTCTATTCTTGCTGCTTCCCTTCCCTCAGGGTATAGTTGCCTTTCAAAGAAGGATGTAGCTCACACTGGCCTTCTAAAGGGCAAAATTCAGTGGTCTTCAGCTTGTTCGCATGTGAAACTACTTCTTTATTTAAACCCAGAGCATTTCATCATCCTAAACAAATAAACAGATTTCATGAGAAGTCTCCCCCATTTTTCCCCTCCCTGGCCTCTGGCAACCACACATCTCTCAACCTCTATGGTGTTACTGTTCAGTGCTGGACACTGCGTACGGATGCAGTCCTAGCATAGATCGCTGTTTCTGCCTGGTTCCCTGCATGCAGCATAACGTCTTCAGATTCCCTAACTTCTGCAGCCTACCCTTACAAGTTCTCCAATGGCATGGTAACCTACCTGTATGGTTTCCCAGCTCCCACCGTGCTCTGCCACCTGAGGTCCTCTCCAGTGTGTCCCATCCCTGGTTTCCACCATGACTGCTCTTCTTTGTCCTCCACCTCTGTGCTCTTTTGTCTATTCCTCTAGCCTCTCCCCATCTCTTCCGAAAGGAATGGTCTGCAAAGCTCAGTCCTAGGCAATTTGCTGTTTTCCATATCTTAGAAGTTTCAAGGGTCCCTGGATCACCAATCGGTTGAAACTTCTTTTGGTTGACTTGGTGCAGCTCTGCTAGGGGCCCTCCCTCAATTTTTCATGTCGCAGCTCTGGCTGATGATGCCAGTTAAATCTGGGCACCACTGACCAACTCTGCCAGATGCCAGTCTCTGTTGCCTACTGGCCTCTGGGCTTCTTCAAAGCTAGCAGCCCTTAGCTCTGAGCTCTTTTTACTCTGTCCACACTCCTCAGGCTTACAGATCCCAAAAGATGCACAGAACCTTCTGAACCCACGCTACCTAACAAATACATTACTGGTGGCTTTTCTAGGCCTCTGGAGTGAAGCTTCATTTAGAAGGTGTTGTGTGGAGTACAAAGGGATCAGTATGCCACAAGAAGCCCTCCTCGACCAACAGTGTAAAACAGGAGTGCTACTTGCGAAGCAGCTGCAGGCCTGTGGTGGGCCCATATTCAAGCATGTGCATGGAGCCAAAAGGATGTGAACTCAAGGCTTTGTTTAAATTCAACTCCACAGCAGTCAAGGGGACACCTCCCAGTAGGTGTGGGGTATGGGAGCAGGTAGAGGTTTCAGCGTACATTGGGAGATGCAAGGTATTTGACAGCTGTTCTTTTCACACACACACACACACACACACACACACACACACACACACACAAAAAAAAAAAAAAAAGAGTGAAACCAGTGACCCATGGCTCCTCAAAAGGACTAACTGTATTCATCACAGCTTTTTTGAGGTGCGGACATGTCAATAACAGGTCCCAAGCCTCCTTGATCTTGGTCACTTTAGGGAAGTGGCAGGACTGGGGGACGGGTACCATGGCTGAGAGCCAAACTGCACCTCATGTCAGAGCACCCTGGAGAGGGATTGCAAAGTAACCTTGGGGATAGGAGTGGGAGGACACTGAGGCAAAGTGTCCCAGTCCTTCTGTCACTTGCCACCCAGACAGTCTTAGCTATCTTGGCTCTTCAAGGCAGAACTTTCTGGAGCAGTGGTTTTGAAAACTTTACTGTTGGGAGATGCATATGACATGGTGGTGAGAGTTCTGTGCACCCGGAAGGTGGCCTTGGTGCCTGGAGAGGGCCTTAGGACTTTAGGGAGAGGCACTGGCAAAAGCACAACCTTCTGGAGGTTCTGAAAAGACCAGCTTCAGGGCCTCACTGAGATCAGGACCACCCCCTAGTTCTCGGTCCTGCCTGCCTCTGATGGGCTTTGCTCTCTCCTGAGCATTAGCTTCTCTTGCACCACAGCAGTGGCACTGGGGGCTTTATCTTCTCACACCAAGCAGCTTCATACAAGGAGGTACATCTGGGGCAGGTCAGTGCTGGAGTCACCCACACTACTGGTACACACGGCAGAGCAGTTGTCAGAGGGGTGGCATGGGAAGCCAGCAACACAGGTCTCTACGCAGGCTCACTCAAGGCCTTGGCTTCTGCAGCTATCATGGTGCAAACAGCTCTCATGGCCCCAGTTACCAGATGCCCACTTTGTCACCTGATATCCCTCCCTGAGCATCTCTCTTGTGTGGTCTTCGTCAATGGCACTGCTGAGGCCTCCTAGCCTCTTCTGTCTTCCTTGACCTTACCCGTATGTGTCCTTGCCCATCTTCCAGCCCCCGTTCTCATTGCACTGCACCCTCCCGGCGACACCCGCTTGGCCTTCTGGCACTGAGCCATCTTCCTAATCTTCTAGTAAGTCTGCCTCCAAGGTAGGTTCAACACTAGCCATGGAGCCCCTGCTCTGTGACTGAGTGTACCTAGCAGCACTTCAAAAATTCTCCTGGCAGGGGCTGGGGAGATAGCTCAGGGGCACAAGTGCCTGCCTGGCAAGTGCAAGATCCTGAGTTTGATCCTCGGTTCCACAAAAAAAAAGGGCCGGCAAGATG
>PVKN010013374.1:0-19979 GCA_004027915.1 Capromys pilorides | reverse complement strand
GGAGTGAAATTCCACAGAGTCGTACATGGCCACAGGCTCTGAGCCATCTGACTCTGGCTTCTGACTCTTGCTCAGCTCTTCTCAGCTCCTGCCCCTGCCACCAACCTCCCTGGCGTTTGCCTCTTCACTGCCTCTTCAGCCCCAGCTGAGCATGCTGCTGCACTTTGTCCCTGTCCCCAGGGTGCTGCTGTCCCTAAGGTGCTCTTAACAGACCCACCATGGCTCCCTCTGTGCTCCTCAGGTCTGTGTTGAGAGACTGTCCTGACCACCCCATCCAAATGGGAACCTATCACGCCTATTCCTCTGCCCTTCCCCAGCCTTCTCCACAGGGTGTCCCTGCCCTTGGCCTGTTCAACTTGCCTCTGGCTAACTGTTCTGTCTGTTTCTCCCCTCTGGAAAGTGAAACACACAGAGACAGAGTCTTGTGCACTGCTGGAACCAGGAGCAATGCCTGCTGTACATTAGAGGGAGGGAAACTCACAACATCAGGGTGGCGGCATGGGAGTGCTCCAGACAGTCTGTGGCACTTTGAGCTTTGCTCCAGACTCCCCCATTCACTGTTCTGCAGGTGCAGACACAGGCCCCAGGAAGCTGTGCTGGCCCAGCTCATTCTGGAGCTCACACTCTCACCCACTGGGCCATATGAAGTCCAGAAAGGGAAAATGTCATGGACAAGATTCCACAGACCACAGACGACCTGGGACCAGGATCTGGGTCTGTCCGCTGTGCCCTGAGGCCTGTGGCTCACTGGTGGGCCCTGCTGCAGAGGTGCACAGCTGTTTGCTCTCCTGAGCTACAGGGAGAATGCTTCCCTGCTCCTGATGACCAGTCTTCTCCTGTTGGATGCATATTAGGCCTCGAGGCAGCCAAAGCTCAGCTGCAGAAAGCAGAGCTCACTGCAGCTGGCAGAAGCAGGGAGGGTTGAGGAAAGTGAGTGAATGACGTAGGGAGTAGCTGGGGAGGTGGAAGGCACAGGCTTCAGGATGCATTAAGGGAATGCCAAAGCTATGCCACAGCCCTGGCCCCACAAGAGTGGCTGGATCTTGTGACCAGGAAACTGCTGCCTGGTTGCAGAACCAGACTCCATGATGGACACACCAGGAAGCAGCTGCTTCCAGCTCCATGACCTTACTGCAGCTGTCAGAATCCTCACAGCAAAAAGTGATCCTGCTGCCCTGGGCAGGAGACCCTGCGATGACTCTACCCAAGCCCCTTTAGCAAGCACCATTTCTATGAAAACCAATCCAACTGCCAGGTGCCAACAAGGGCAATTCTTCACCCATGGGCTCTCTCTGCATATGCGGTGTACAAATACCCAGCTCCTTTACTCCTACAAATGAATACCTCCCTTGCATGTGGTATAAGCTTTTCCCCCACTGGGCTTTAACCCTAAATACTCAAGAGAGTAGCTGCTAGATCACACACTCCCTCTGCATGCCTTCTCTTCCCTGCTCGGATTCTTTATTACTGATGTACTGCTTCCTGGAGTCACTTCTTGAATGGACTTGAATCCTTAGCTTGTGGTCAGCTTCTGGAGAACCTAGACTGAGATGCCACCTTTCCCAATACATACAAAATTCCCAATTGGTTCCTTGCCTGCTATAAAAACCACGCAGTAGACTAATCTTTAGACAGTAGTGAGTGGAAGAATCAGGGGAGCAGCCAAGGTTGTTCAACCACAATCCCTGCCTTCAAATCTCACAGAGTGCATCCACCTGCCTAGAGTACCTTCCTTTAGGAAACCTAGCTGCAAAGGAGTCTAGAAAACATTGCTGTTAGCTTTCTAGCCACTTATCTAGGAAAGCCAGGAAGACGAAGCTGTACACTGGTGCCATAGCATGACTCATGGTGTTCTTTATAGGCTCCAGAACCCCAGGCTAGTGTGTAATTTTGGAAATTCAGAGTCCAGCCCTAAGGTCTCCAAGTTCACATTCATTTAGTCTGAGAATCTTAGACTTTCAGAGCTGGAGGTCCTGGGAGAGTTCTTGGATTATCTGTGGTGGTGAAACTGAGCCTCTCAGAAGGGACACAGTCCCACAGCTGATGTGGGGCAGATGAGAAACATGAATTCTGATTTTTATGATTTGGGGCAAACAATTTCTTTTTATGTCACTCAACTACATGCCTTGTGAGTGTCTTCCTAGGAGAAGGTGTATCTTCTTGGGAGAATCCTTGTCCATTTCCCTGAGTCACCTGCAAACAAGTCTACATTTTTAGCTCTTTCAAATACTGTAAAGCTACTTTGTATTGAGCTGTGTTAATCTTTTTGTACATGTAGTGGAGAAAACATAGCTCTAGAACCAACTCCCTAGTGTACACCATGGTTCCACCACTCACCCCACACAAACTGCTCTGAGCTTGTGTCACATTTTCCTTGCATATCACATGTACATAAAGCTGGTGCCTCTTGCACAGGGCAGCTACAGGCAAGGGGCGAAGGCAGAGATCAAGACCTTTGCTGAAGGTGAATCAAGGGCACAGCCAGGGTTGCAGCCATAGCAATTTGCTTCCACTCAACCTCTGTGCCCTACACAGGCAAACACACTAAAATCTTAAAATGGGCATGAGCTTAACCTAAGCAAAAATATCAAGACAATTTGTATCAGCCCACTAATTAGATAAATATTAGCCAAGCATTGTGTGTGCCCAGTGTACAATCTGAGGGTAACAGCAAAGTGAAGAACCAAAATGAAGTCAAGGGTTGGAAAGCACCTGGAATCCTGTCACATCTGACCCAGCTATCCCTCACCATGGCCCTAACTCTGGACTCTTAATTCCTTGGCCCTGTACATTCTCTTCACTTGTGAAACTAGTTTCAGTTGCATTTTCTGTTGCCTGTAACTGAAAGTCTTGCCTGTGAGAATGAGGGTTGGCCCAACTTAGTTTCATATTCAATGGGACTCTTTCTAAAGCAATAAGCCTTCTCTACTCCTGGATCTCATTATTAACTTCAGAATTTTTGATAAAAGGAGTTAGGTTGTGAAGTACAATATATTTGCATGCAGACTCCTAACAGCATGTTCAACTGCAATTTAAAAAATTTTTTTTAATCTTTTATTTATTTATTCATTTGGTACAGGGTCTTGCTATGCAGCTTGGTACCGGGGCTTGAACCTGGGTCCTTGTGTTTCCCAGGCAGGTGCTTAGACTGTCAAGCTATCTCCCCTCCTCCTCAACAGACCTTGTCTGAGTGGGCCCTGGTGGTACGATCCACAAGGTTGCACCCCTGAATGCTTAGATGCCCATACTCCATAGTCAGACACACCCGCTCCCCCCAATCCCCACCAGTGGTGGGCTGCATAATGTTGGCCTCATTATTTTGGGCTGCAGCTTCCTTGACTATGCCATGGGAATTACATTAGTCCTCACCTCCTGCAATTTTGGATACAGTAAATGAGTGCATACATATAAACCACCTGACATAATAAACAGTAAGAATTCATGAGTAAAACAGATATGGAAAGAGTTGGACTTCCAGAAGTATAGATTTTGACATCACATTTACTGAGCAATAATCTAAAACTTGGATGGACAAAAAGATACTCATTAAGTGAACATAAGCTTGAGTCTTTAGTTCAGAACTGACAATCACTTTGAAAATAGGGTCCAAGTTATAATAATTGAACAAAAATGTGTACATGCTGGATGCATTAGCTATTAGCAGAAAGTGATGGAGAGGATTTTCAATGGCTTCTTTCAATAGTGTTGACTCACACTAAATCTGTGCTGGGAACCCGGGACAGAGCTGACAGTAAGGAACAGGAGGTCCTTATTAGCTGTGGAGTCACATTAGGGAACTCAGTTTAGTGAGTTGTGTCCAGCATTTTTACAAAAATGAAACAGCATAGACAAGGGTTGACAGGTCAAAAACCATGCACTGAATCCTACCTATTGCCTATTTTTATAAATAAAGTTTTATTAAAACACAGACATGCCCCTTTGCTTACAGGTTGTCTATGGCTGTTTTTGTGCTATAAGAGCAGATATAAGTAGTGAGACAGACACTGTACAGCTCACAAAGCTGAACACATTTATTATCTGATCTTCAATAGAAAGTCTGACATTCCCTGGGACAGAATAGGCTACTCTCTGGGTATTTAGGGTTCCTTTTCTGAGTCCACCATAGAACTGTACTTCTTCATCCTACTATGGCCACATGATTTGAAATGGTGAAAGAAGGGTTAGGGGAAACAGTGACTATGACTATGGACAGTTGCTGGGAGAGCCAGTATGTGACGTTCTATTAGTTTTGGGGTTCCCTGATGACCCAGGATGGAATGAAGCAGGAGCAATAAATAAATGCCTGATGCTTAAGCCACTCAGACTGGGGGGTACTCACTACTGTGGTATCATCAAGCCCATCTTGATGGACATCAGTGGAAACATGAAAGCTTATCACATCTAGTAAGAAGGATTGTTCCTTGAAATGTTCAGCTGTTTATGTGTTTTGGGGGAGGGGAGAAAAGGGGAGGGGAGAGAGAGAAAGAGAGAGAATCTGTGTGTCTCTGTGTGTTAAAAACAGAAAATATATGTTGCCACCTGAATATCACAGTAAAAATTTGCTTATAAACACTGACTTACAACTTTGGGAAAAACAGAGCCCAGGGAATAACATCAAAAATATATGGATGAGTAGACAAGAGAACTTGAGAGCAGTTTTAAGAAGGTGAATTGGAGGAACTAGCCTTTATTGTTGTTGTTGTTGTTGTTGTTATTATTATTATTGGCAGTATGGAGGATTAAATCCAGGACTCACACAGGACAGCCAAATGCTCTACTACTAAGCCACACCTCCAGCATTTATTATTATTATTTTTATTATTATTGGCATTACTGAGAATTGGATTAAGCTCAAGACTCACACAGTGTAGCTAAATGCTCTACTGCTAAGCCACACCCCCATCATTCATGTTATTATTATTATTGTTATTATTATTAATTTTAAGCAGTGTCTTACTAAATTAATCCTCCGGCCTCAGCCTGCTGTGTAGCTGGAATTACATGTATGCGCCACTGTACCAGGCTGGAGAGGCTAGCTATAACATGCTTTATGTGTATGAAAAAAGGTTATTTTTTAGCCAGTCATTCTCCTCTCTAGGGCAGGGGTCAGAAAATCTCTTCTGGAAAGGGCTAGTCAATAAATACATGAGGCTTTGGGGTCTCCATTTTAAGCACTCAACTGTTTGCTTTAAGGGAAAGCAGCCACAAGTAATAGAGAGAAACAGGCCCAGCTGTGTGCCAATAAAACTTTGTACAGCAGACAATTGTAAAGATTTGACCTACATGGCTATGTGTTAATAAAACTTTATCCAATAGACAACAGGCCATATTTGACCTCCGGGGCTCAGCTGACCAACCTCTGTTCTAGAGGGGTCATGCAAAGGAGTAGGAAGAGCCTGAAACAAGTACTCATACTTTAGATTTCTAGAAGCTAAGCTCCCATTAGAACAAAGCCCCATCATCTACCCTGGAGGTCAGTAATCTACAGCCCAGACTCAATTCTGGTTGGTGTTTTCATCAAGTTTTGTTTGTTTCTACATTGTCCATGGCTGATTTGATAGACACACACTGACAATGGAGTTAAGTTGTTAGGACAGAACCCATCTGGTTTACAAAGCCTGAAACAATTGCTCTCTGGTGCCTCAAAACCTTACAGGCCATGGCCTATGCAGCCTCATTCATGCCCAGACTCATGTCCAAAGGACTGGTGTTCAAGCGCTTTGGGTGGACTACGGATCGCATCCACAAAAGCCAGTAGAACAAGGGGAGTCCTGACCAGAATAATATTTTTAATAAAGTAAATAGGGCAAAAGCAAAAAAAAAAAAAAAAGAACCAAAGTAACCCCAATCCCTATACCCTGGAGAGATTCTGACCGCAGTGACGCTTAAGAAATGAATTCACAGCTAAGACTTGCCCCATAAATGTTAAAATAACAAGAACAATAAATAGTACTAAAACACAAAGCCATGCATCCGGTCTCCGTGGGCAAGACCTCCCAGAGTTTTGAGTGGAAAAGTGGGGAGGAGCAGCCATTCCACCATCCGTCATCCACCACCCACTGCCCACCGATGACCGGGTTTGGCGGCTGTCCTGAGGACCCTGTGGGGGACCTGACAGGTGAGTCTAGAGCAGGAAGGAGTTCAAGTAAAGCAGACAGTGGAGAGGACTTCTGGGCCACAGAACGCAAACTCGCGGTGGGCGAGGGGAATCAGGCCTAAAGTGTGCCCTCAGCCAGGCCCAAGCGAGCCAGGCTGCTGTCTTCTGTACTGTCAACCTCCGGAGCCCACTGTCCACAGCTGATGGCCTGGGCTGGGTTGTTCTAGTGGCCCCACTCTCAATAGACAAGCACCAAAGCAGGTCTGAGAGGTGGCCCCAGGGCAAGGGGGAGGATGGGGGCAGCAGCAGTGTGTCTCCTTCCAGAGACACACCCAGAGGGGCCCAGCAGGCCACAAGGTGAAAGGCAGATCCACCCAAGATCATCAGATGCCCTCAAGATGACCACAGCTGACTCACGAAAAGTCTAAACAAACCGTGCCTCCTGAGTCTCTGAAGAGCCCGCTGAATGCGGATCCCGCTAACAGCCTCACTGTGGGGTTCAAATACGGCCCAGAACATCCACAGGCTCAGAAACAACAGGCAAAACCACTCCTTTTCATAGGACAGGAACCCGGAGAGCAAGGGGCTGCTTGGAGCTGGTCAAAGGCAGGGAGCCCCAACTTGTGGAAAACCTGTCAGACTGGCCCCAAGCATCCAACCTCTTAGGCACTAGGAAACGCCATACACCCCGGGAGCATTTTACCTAGAAGATCTCTCTACATCCACCACTCTGCAGTGACGCAGACACGGGATGAGGCATGACTAGAAACTACAGTGAGGATTTTAAGTTTAAAAAAATTATTACAGTAAAAGACACATCTCCATGAAACCCCTCAGAATGCTCTCTCTTGCTTAGACCACACGTAGGCACTATTTTTGGCACTTTTTTTTTTTTTTGGCAAACCTTCCTTTCAGCTGAATGGTGGTTGGAGGCAGCATTTACCCCATTTTTGATCACACATCAGAAAAGACATAAAAGAAGACTACCAGGACCCTTGAGAAAGTGGCGAGAATGATGGGACAAGCGAGCTGGAAGCGATGGGGAATATTTTGAGAGGGATTAATGGCAATGTGTCTTTTACTGTAATTTTTTATTTAAACAGCCACAACATCTTTTTGTCTTTTTGAGACAGGGTCTCACTATGCAGTTCAGGCTGGCCTTGAGCTCACTTTGGTAGCCCAGGCTGGTCTCAACTCACACCGATCCTCCTGCCTCAGTCTCCCAAAGTGCTGGGATTATCACAGTATCTTTTGAGCGCACAAGTACCCCTATTTTTCAGATGAGGAAATCAAGGTGCCAGGAGGCTGAGGGAGGGGGACCTCCTGCAGCTAAACACAGAGCACATGCCCTTTCTAAAGGCCCCAGGCAGCTGCTGCCCCTCCTGGAGCCTCTTCTGTACTCAGGGTACCCGGGACTGGGACACAGGCCTGGCACTCCTCTCTGGGACCCCTACAATGTACCAGGTCCTCCTAGAGGGAACTTCAGGCAGGGCTCACAGACTCCTCTAGACAGTGCTGGGGACCCACGGCTGCTTCCCTCCCCAGCTCAAAGGTAAAGGTGCTGAGTTTCAGCAATGGCCCGAGGATGCAAGGACAGCGAGGTTGGCCTGCTCCAGCGCTGCCAGGAGTGTCAGGTGTCAGGCATGTGGCTGCCTCATCCACACCCAGCGTAGGCTGCTTACTCTTTTCATTGCCCTGTGAGGAGGCTGAGGGTGCAGCTGCCCTGTACCTAGTGCAGTTTCCACAAGCCGCAGTAGTCAGAGATATCTTGGACATCTCGCCCCTGATGCCAATCCTGGTCCTCAGGGCTGGAGTAAGTGTCTTGCATCACACCCAAGATGTGTGCACAGGAGAGCTGAGATAGGACCCTCCTGCTGGCCTCATGGGCCACAAGCTGTGGAGCTGCTTTCTCGGACGAACCAGGTACACATTTGATTCTGTCTGTCACCAACATTCCTGGGCTGCCCAGAGCCAGTCCGAGGGCACAGGAGGATTTTAGTCCAACCTGGAGCTGCACAGAATTCAGGTCAACCCAGGCACAGCCAGCATGCAGCCCACTTGTGCCTGGCCTGGGTCAACACTCTGCACTTGAGAAAAGACCTCTCCCTATGAAAAAGGGAGAGAGGATGGGTGGGAGAGAGAGTGGCAGAAGAAGACCAAGAGGTAGGTGGGGAGCAAAATGACAAGTCACCAGAGGGCTTCTGGCCATGGGAAGATTTTTCTCAGACCAGCATTGAGATGAATCAGGCACAGATGAGGCCACTGCATGTGGCTTAAGTTTCCCTTAAAGTTTCTTCAGCTTTAGGGAGGCAGACACCACCAGTGGCTGAATGGCTCCCGGCCTCCTTCTGCACACTCTGCCACCACCCTCTCTTGTTTAGTAGATGAAATGCCTGACTTTCTTCAGGGAAAGCACAGCTCGAGTTGGGGAATCCATACACGGAGCACCGGCCAGCAGGCCTCCTGCCAGATTCCAGATGTGCCCACCCTCCACCCCTGCTGTCACAGTCATCCCACAGCCAACAACCACTCCTGGGCCCCAGAAAGTGCTGCACCTCGGGGACATCGTGGGCATCTTGGTGTACTTTTTTCACTTCAACCTCATACAAGTCCATGTCACATTCTCTACCAGTACTTCTATACAAAGCTGAACTGTGGATACAGATTTGACATTCAACAAACCTTGAATACTCACAGTGCTAAAGCCATGTTACAGCAGGCTATGTTCTGCATCGCTTTTGAGACAGTGTTTCACTATGTAGCGCTTGCTGGCCTCAAATTTGTAGTGATCTTCCTGCTTCAGCCTCCTGAGTGCTGGGATTATAGGTGTGTTTCTCTACACCTGGCTAAACTGAAAATTTCTGTCAATGCCTGTGACACCTGGATTGAGTCACTCTTTTTGTTTAAAAATTTTGTTACTGTCATGTTTGTGCTCCATGCTGATAACACTCATCTTGAGGGATTGATACACATACGTACCATATCTCAATCAGTTTTACTTTCCCTCCAATTTCCTCCCCAGATCCACTTCCTGTCTACCTGTTTCTTGACATGTCTCTTCTACTTTACTCTTCAAATTATTTGTGTTCTGGATTTTTTATATTAAAGGAGCCATACAGTAAGTGACTGACATCTTTTATTTGGCATTACAGACTCAGGATTAATCCATTCTTCGCTACAAACTCAAATTTATCCTTCTTTCTGGCTTAGTATTCCACTGCATGTATAGCTCACACTTTCTTTATCCATTCCTCTACTGATGGGCATACAGGCCACATTCAAGTCAGAGCTATTGTGAGTCATGCTGCTATCAACATGGGTGTGCATGGATCCCTATAATATGTCTTTAATTTTTTGAAGGATACTCAGAAGACATAGCTGTGACAAGTGGGATTTCTACTTTTGGTTTCTGAGTAGTCTCCACACCTATTTCTATAGTGGTGGAATCATTTTACATTCCCACCAACAATGTAGATGGGTTTCTTTTGCCTTATAGCCTCTTCAACATTTGTTGTTTGCTGAGTGCTTGATGATAGGGGTTTTTATTGAGTAAGGTAGAATCTCAGTGTTTTTTTGATGCACATCACTCTGATGGCTAAAGATGCTGGACATTTTTCATGTGTTCCTTGGCTATTTATATCAACTACCCTTTTTGCATGTATTTGGTACAGGGTCTCACTGTGTAGCTTGGACTCGTAGTGATCCATTTTCCAGCCTCCCCAGTGCTGGAATTACAGGCATGCACCACCATGCCCGGTCTCATTCAACTACCCATTTTTTAGCTGGGTCTTTTATTCTGGGGGTCTAGGTTTTTTGTTTTTTTTATTTTTATTTTTTCTGAGGAGTAGCTGGCAAGTTTTTTCCTCATTAAGTGGAATGACTTTGTTGGTCATTTCCTTTGCTGTGTAGAAGCTTTCATTTTATATAATCCCATTTATTGATTCTTGGTAATCAGGGTTCTGCTTAGGAATCCCTTGCCTATGCCTAGCACTTCAAGGTTTTTATCCATTTTTTCTTCTGGTGGATTTAGTGTTTCTGTTTTTACATACAAATCTTGGATCCATTTTGATTTTAAATTTAATTTTTTTTGTTGTTGTTGTTTTGGTACTAGGAATTGAACTCTGAGCCTCGAGCTTCCAGGGCAGGTGCTGTGCCACTGAGCTACATCCTGGGCCCCTTTGGTCCATGGTGATTTGATCTTAGTATAGGCTGAGAGATACCGATCTAGACTCATTCTGCACACGGATAGCAAGCTTGCTCACGGCCACTTGTCAAAGAGGCTATCTCTTCTCTAGCATATCTTACTGGCTCTTCTATAAAAAAATCAGATGGATGAAGGTGCCTGAGGTTGTTTCTACATCCCCTAGTCCATTGATCAACATGTCTGTTTATGTGCCAGTACTATGCTGTTTTGACTGCTGGTGGCTTTGTTGTGTAGTTTAAGTTTGTGACTGTGATGTGGTCTGGCATGTGTTGTTGCTCAGAACTGCATTAGCTATTTTGGATCGCTTCTGGTTCCATATACATTTTAGAATTAAGGGTTTTTTGTTTTTTTCTAGTTCTGTGAAAAAAAGCAGATAACATTTTGACTGGGGTCTCCTTGAGTCTAGGTATCATTTTTGGTAATATAACACTCTGGTGACATTGGTTCTGTCTATCCAAGAACAGCAGATGGTTTTCCATTTTTTAAAAAATACGTTCCATATCATTTTTCAGAGCAGTATCATTTAGAGGCCTTCCATTTCCTCGGTTAGGTTAATTCCTTGATATTTAATTTTTGGAAGCTATTGTGAATGAGACTGCTTTCCTATTTTGTCAGTGGGTTCATTCTTGGTGACAGGATTGCTATTGATGTGCATATGTTCATTTTTATTTTGCCACTTTGTTAAATTTGTTTCCAGTTGTAAGAGTTTTAAGAGTCTTCTGGATCTTCTACGTAAAGAATCAAGTCAACCTGCAAATAATAACTTGGCTTCTTCTGCTCCTAATTGAATCCCTTTTATTTCCTTCTCTTGCCTGACTGCTCTGTCTACAGTTTCAAGCAGCATACTGAACAGGATCCCTGACAGTGCACACATGTGTTTTCTTCGTAATGGTATGGAAAGCTTTCAATTCCCCCCAATGTAGTATGATGTTGGCAGTGGTTTGTTATAAATGGCTTTTATTGGTCTAAAGTAAGGTTCTTTTATGCTTATTTTCATCAAGGTTTTTATCATGAATGAATGCTGAATTTTGTCAAAGGCTTTTTTGCACCGAGATGATTGTATAACTTTTACCCCTAGTTCTCTTTATGTAATGCATTACATTTATTGATTTACATATGTTGAAACATCCTTGCATCCCTACAATGAAGCTGACTTCGTCATGATGTATGATCTTTTTAACAATTTATTGTACTCTGTCTGCATGTATCTTGCTGGGGATTTCTGCATCTATGTCTAGCAAACTGACCTACAGTTTTCTTTCTTTTTTGCTACGTACTTGTTTGGTTTTGATATAGAGTAATGCTAGCTTCAAGGAGTGAGTTTGGCAGTGTTTCTACCCTTTGAATTTCATGGAAGATTTTGAGGATTTGCATTAATTCTTCCCAAAAGTTCTGGTAAAATTTGGTAGTGAGTCCATCAGGTCCTGGACTTTTCTTAGTTGGTAGGTGCTACAGTTTATATCTAGATGTCCATCCACAGCTTCATGCACCCATAAGAGGGGTTTTTGGATATGACTGTATCATCAGTATGCAACACTGGATCATGGGTGTGTGACACTGGATTAATCCACTTAATGGTTTAGTACAGATATGGCTGTGCATGATGGGTTTACTATAGAGGGAAGGCCCAGTTTGGATGCAGGGGTCATCAACCAATAGGGTTGTGGTCTGGATGGAATATAAGGGGAAGGATGGAAAGCAGGCCTGCTGCTTCCTGCCTGCCCTGCCATGGACTGTGCGTCCTGTGCAAGATTTACTCTGCCATGCTGTCCTGCCTTGGAGTCAGCTGACTATGGACTGAAACCTCTACAAACTTGGCTAAAATGAACCTTTTCTCCTTTAACTTGTGGGCACTGGATATTCTTGTCCCAGCGATGAGAAAGTAACCATGACAGTCGAGTCTTTATTACTGACTCAATGTCATTGCCTCTTATTGGTCTGACAGGGTTTTATATCTTCCTTGTCCAATTTTAATTATTTGCATGCATCTAGGAATTTATTCATTTCTTCTAGATTATCCCATTGACCAGAACACAGGTTTTCAAAGTAGTTTCTTACAATCCTCTGGATTTCAGTGGTGTGCACTGCAATTTCTTCCTTTTCATTTCTAATTGCACTGATGTGGGTCTTTCCTTTGTTTCCTCTGGCAAGTCCGGCTAAGGGTTTATCAACTTTCTTTATGCTTACAAAGAGCCGGCCTGGGTCCCTCTTTGTTCAGGGATCCATCCTGTGCCTTGTAGCTTAGCAGTAACCTTGGCCTCTCCCTTGCAGGTGCCTGTACCACGCCTCCCGGCTCCTGCGGCAACCAGAAATGTTTGCAGATGCTGCCAAGTGTCTCCCAGGGCACAGAGTGGCCCCTGCCCGGAAGCCACTGTTTTCTGTGGATGAACTCAGCCAACCCTAAGAGGCAGATCTGCCACTGTCCTCATTTTACAGAGGAGTGAGACTCACTTGGAGAGGTTGACCAGCTTGCCTTGTCCAAAGTCATTTCCTGTCACAGGCAGGAAATGCAGTCTAAATCTTGCTCTAGAACAGTGCGTGAGCCCTCTCAAGCTGGACCCTGTGGTAAGTGATACCTTTGAGGCTGCACTGTGGGCTGTTGGGGGGCCCTTGAGGTGTGCCCTTTGGAGGTTGGGTTCACCAATCCTATGAAAAAGTTCATAAACATTAGTGGATCCTCCCCCTCCCTGCTTCTTTTCTCCATGACACTTGCTTAGGTTGCCCATTGCCTCTTTCTTGGTGTGTAGGAACATTAATAATGGGAGGTTAATAAGAACCTAAAACAGGTGGGCACAGTGGTCCATGTCCATAATCCCAGATACTCAAGGCTGAGGCAGGAGGATCACAAGTCTATGCAGCCTAGGCAAACTGGAGAGATTTTATCTCAAAATAAAAAGAAAATAAAGGGCAGGGAGTTGTAGCTGGGTAACAAAGCACTTGCTGAGCATGGGCCATGCCCTGGCTTCATTCTTCAGTACTGAAAAAAAGCCCAAACAGACAAACAACCCTAATAACAATCACTTAAGAGATTGTCAAGCATGTCTGTGACTTTATGAGCCAACAACTCTCATGTACTTACTACCTGCTAAGATTTTGGAATATTTCATCTAATCCTAGGATAAACCTCTGAGGTAGGGGCTACGAGTACCTCCATGACACAGATGAGGAAGCTGAGGCACTGGGAGGGCAAGTAATTGGCTAAAGTTCACAGAGCTGAAAGATGGCAAAAGCTATATTCCTCACTACAATGTTGAGCTGCCTCTCAGTCATGTTTGCTAAGGTCAATGCTTGTATTTAATTTCTCACAAGTGCTGTCAGATTGATGTTATTGGCTCTACAGACTTGGCAATGAAGCCCCCAAAGCTTAAGGGAGCTGCTCAGGCCCCTGAGCTCCACAGCAATCCTGACGACTCTGGTTCTTTCACTGGTGCCTGAGCCCCCTGTGGACTCGGAGGTAACTTGGGTCATTTCATTAACTCTTCCCAGCTTCTCTACCAAGGCCCCTGTATCCATTTCATAGGATACATATGTGACAGGGAAGGCAACTTGCAAAGGCAGCTGAACCTGGTCTGTGGGATCCCAAGGCACTGCTCCCCATACCACCTGGCACCGTGACAGTCAGTCCGCCCTGACGGCTACAGTCTGGGCCTCTGAAGGACAGGACCCTTCCTTCCAGTTTATTTTGTAGCTTTTTCTCCACTTATACCAAAGGGGACAATCCAAAATGGCAGCTCCAGGTGGTGAGACAGATGGTGAGCCTGGGGCCTGAGGGACTGCAGGCAAACCTTTCACCCTAGGGTCATCAGCTCTGCTCCGCAGGTCACCCGTGGCCGGCAGGCATTGCTCTACTATGACAGCTGTGGGATTTCACTCAGGAGAGGCCTGGGGTGCTCAGGCCTGGTCAGCAGGGACAGCTGGCCACAGCTCTGAAGGCCTACAACAGCTCTCCACACCCATATCTCAGCAGCTCACTACGCTGCCCTTCCACAGTCCTTTGCTTGGTCATGGCCACTCCTCTCACAGAACAAAGCATTTAACCCCTTGGGTGCAAGAAGATGGCAGACTTGGGCCTGAGTGCTGGCTGGATGGGTGATCTTTGTGCCCATCCTTTGTATCTATTTTTTGTTTGCTTGTTTTGTTTTGAGACAGTGATTTGCTAAATATCCCAGTTGGCCTTAAACTTGTGATCCTCCCACCTCAGTCTGTCAAGGAACAGGGTCTCCTCTCACACCTCCCAGGTTGTCTTTTGTCACCCTCATCAGAGTTCCCAATCTGTTCCTGTAGCTGTGTGGCTTTGTTAACAGCTGCTACTGCTATTATCATTTGTTTTCTTACTAGCAGTAATAGTGACAGCAAAGTGGTTAGGAATGAGAGCTCTGGGTCCAGATACTTGGGCTCTGAAACCTGACTCCCAACTTTGGACTTCTGCATTATTTGTAAACCTATTCATAATGACGCTGACCTTGAGGGACACTACGACTATTACACGAGCTGTAGGCAGCAAGATTTAACCAAGCACACACTGAGTGTTTAACAAATGTTGTAAACTATTACTATAACTGCGTTGTGTTCTGCCCATTCCATGTAGAAAGCCCCCTCTCTTTACTTTTGTTTTTAAATTTGGGTGAATCCTTGAAAGGCCAGACCAAGCCTTTCCTCCTCCAGGAAGATTTCTGATATACCCAGTGGGGGTACCATCCTTCCTGAGCAACTCCATAAAATCTTTGCACGCTATTGGGCACACAGTGGGTCCTTCACCTAATAGTTATAAAATAAGTTTTACCAAGTCCTTACTATATACTTTTATTCCTATACTTAACATACATTGTCTCATTTTACTTTCCCCATAACTTTATGCCTAATTCACCCACGTTACAGACATGAAATCAAAGCTTAGGAAGGTTGGATAACTTGCCCAAGGTCACAGTAATAAGTTGAAAACTCAATGGTGATGAACTTCCAGGGCACAGGCAGACTCATTGTGGAGAGAATTGGGCAAGAGTTTTTGCCACATCATCTGTCAGATGCTTACAAAGTGAAGGCAGAAACAACCCCAATTTCTAAGAATATCAATCTGTTTTTTTCAATAGCAAGCTTCTGGTGTAAACAAATTAGTTTCTTTGTGGTAAGGGTTTTACAGTAAGTCACTCTCTTTCCTCAGAAGATGTATGTATCAGTTAAGACCTTTTCTAGGGTAACAGGAAATTTATCTCAATTTGGTTCAAATTAAATGGGGAACTTACTGACTCACATAGCTGAAAACCTCAGAAATAGCTTCAGACATAGCTTACCAAAGGATTATTTACAAAAAATATTATTTCTCTCTCTTCTTTTCCTCCTCTTTCTTTTTCTGTCTGTTTCTCTCTTTCCATCTCTCAGTTTTGCTTTCTTTCATGTTGGCTTAATTCCCTGGCACCATCTCCCCCAAGCTATTGATAAAGATGTCTCCCAGGACCTTCAACTCCACCCTCTACCACTAGTGTAAGATAGTAGTTTTTCTTTAACAGAAACAGCTCACATCCAAGAATTATTCTGATTGGCTCAGCTTGGGTCATGTGCCCATCCATGAACCAACCACTATCCCCAGGGCAATGCTGTGTACTCATTGGTGGGAAATAAGCCATACCACCATTTCTGGTTGGAAGTTTGGGATCAGCAAATAGTAAGCCCACAAGAAATTGTTGCAGAATGAATGAATGAATGATTGAGTCTATTTCTCAGCAGTGGTTTGCTTCTCTTGGTTTTGAAGAGCTCCTCTGCTAGCTCATGTGACCAGAAAAATATTTTTGGTGTTCCAAGAATTCCAAATTGCCTTTCTGGATGTATGTCCTGAAAGACTGGATTAAAAATGAAGAACAACAACAAACAAGCAGGATGAAATGTGTGCCCTGGATTCACCAGCCAGAAACCAAGGAGAATGCAATTACAGGATTTTGCTGCAAACAACAGAGCTGCTCTCTTGACTGCCCTTCCTGGATGAGGCACAAAAGCACCCCAACCCTCAAAAGAGGCAACGATCTCTTACCCAGTGTGTCTATGACCTCAAACCGTCGTCAAGCACTGCGCTGTGTAACTCATTTCAGCCCTGCGACAACCTTGGGAACTACTGCTGCTGTTCTTTGCACCGTGCAAAGGAAATATGGGGGAGTGAGGTGGCTTGCCGAGGCCACGCAACTTAGCAAGCTGTGACTCAGGCAACCTCCAATCCCATCCTTGTATCTTAAAAATGCATGACGCGGGGGCTGGGGAGATAGCTCTGTGGCACAAGTGCCTGCCTCGCAAGTGCAAGGTCGTGAGTTCGAACCCCAGTCCCGCAAAAAAAAAAAGCATGATGCATGTAAACTCATTCTCTGTGAAGTCCCGCCCCCAGATCCATGTATGAGTTCCACTCCAGAGCCTCAACCAGTTGGGAATTTTTTTCCTTTCTGAAATGTGAGTTCAATATGCCTGTACATTTATAAGCACAAAGGGATTTATTACCTCGCAATCAAATTGCTCCAGGGCACTGTGTCTCTCTCTTCACGGGGCAACACTATCATAAATTACAAGAACTCCGCATTCCAGCTGGCACTTAGCCAGGCCACTTAAAATCACTTTGGACTTTGCCCCCAACTGACCCTTCCGAGCTACTTTCCAGGCATCACTACTTCCGGGACCGGAGTGGGGTGGATCATAAGAGCTTTGCTCTTCTAAGTGGAGCCACAAATTATTCCGAGAGAGAAGAGAAACCTCTAAGTGACAAAACTGAGATGCCAGATAGAGCTGCATTCTGGGAGCTAAAGAACTGTCAAAAGAGGTGGGAGATGCCACTCTGGTCACCATGAAGAGAGGGGTAAACGAGATGAGCCAGCCCTTTGCTCCTGCCCTCCTGGGAGAACTTAATAGCTGTCCTCAACTAAGATCATTTATACCTCTCTGCTGACCATTAGTTACTATCCACACTGTCTAGGAAAAAGGCACCCATTCTTGATGGCCAGAGACAGTGTTCTTTTTCTATCCCAAATGAAATGTCATCATTTTCCCTCACACTATCTAATGCATCAATGATGACATGGGGACAACTGCCCCAAGCCCTGATTATGTCAGTCTCAGTGATCACCATCATCTCTACTATTTTTAAGCAGTATTTATAATGCAGGTATGTCACCCTATCATAATATATTAATATATGTTCAAACATAAGATTATAATTGAACAGTAATGCCTACTCATTGGACATTGAAAGCGTACAGTGCACCAGGAATTTGTCTGAATACTAAAGAGGATAGAATTTGTGTACCAGCCTTGCAAACAAGTATGGATGCTGGCACTATTTCTTCAGATGTGATATCATTTGTCCAAAGTCACATGGTCACTGTGGGGTTTGCAATTCCACTAAGGTACACCTTGTCGTGGTCCCTAGTCCCCAAGAGAAACAAGTATGGAAAGGTGATGTGTCTAGAAGACCTTCATAATGATAGTAGTAACTATCATATAATTGGTAACAACTTGGTCATTTTGAGCACTTCGTAAGCAGTAATCTGTTTAGTCCTGAGAAGGACTCTGTGAGGCAGGTGTCATCACAAAGCCAGGTGACACAGGAGACTGAGACCCGGAGACTGAGATGCAGCCAGGAGCCAGGGTAGCAGGGATTGGACTCTAGGCTGGGGGATGCTCTTGGTGCACCCTGCGCCAGTCAAGACTGCACTGTTGTTACCCCCGGCTGCCCTCATGGAGCGACAACAGAAATTGCTTCCACACTCACTCTTCACAGTAATGCACTGGCTCTGAGTAGAGCTGAGGCAGAGACAAAGGCTCTGCCCCCAGGCAAGTCTCCTCCTCGCCTGCTGGACTGGGGCACCAGCCTCTGCCCCAACCTCCCTGCCTCCAACAGTGTCTCCAGTCTGGCTCCCATCACCACCCTAGGGGATCGTTAAAATACTGCTAGGGACTCTTCATTCGCATAGTACGCAAGTTTGGTTTGAATGGATATGTTCTGAAACACAGATCAGACTCTCTCCTTTTCTTTTTGAATCATTTCCCATTCAAGGACTTTGGTCTTCCGGGCCCTGTTCCATTCTCCAACCCATCTGCCCCATCGCCCACCTCCTGTGCTCCACTTCCACTAGCTCCTAGCACGTGTTCCAGGCTGGTCATCCTAGGCCTCTGAACCTTGACTCATGCTGTTCCTTCTGCCTGGCACTCCTTTCTTGGGTCCTAGCTCCCCACCCATGACCCCCATATAGCCCACAAACTCAGGCTCTAATGAGCTGCCTTCTTCATGGGTCTCATGGACACTAACTACGGATCTGCCCCTGCCCAATACCCAGCTTTTCTTCTCCACCAGCATCCTGGCTGTCCCTTGGAGGACCTCACCTTGCCCACCTTCTGTCCACAGCCTTTCGGTGGTGAAGCTGACAGCCCCAAGGCCCTAGACACTGTTTGGGAAGAGGTGGGCACATGTCCCAAACCCAGCCAACCAGAGCCTTGCACTGTCCCTGGCAACTGCACTGCTTCAGGGTTGGGCCAATGAGTCGATCCTGGGACTCTAGTGGTCTGGACAAAGGAGTCCTCTTCCTGCTGCCCTGGCCACTCCTTGGGACTGCGGCTGTTTCAAGTGGATGGGATTACCATGAAGAGAAAGCAGGATCAAGAAAGGAGGGATTAAGACAAGGCAGGAGAGAGAGAGACCTTCTTGACGTGGTTTGGACTCCTGCATACAGCTCTGCCTAAAGAGGGCCTTGTCTGTTCTGAGAGCAGATCACGCCCCTTCTTGGGGGGGGGGTCGTCATTTACTTTGAGATTTCTGTCCACAGCGGCCACACAGGCCAGCATCACCTGGGAACCTGGGATCTTTGCAGGGACATGGCAAGCCTGCAGTCCCTCAGGGAGCTGCAGCTGGGTGGGCTGCATCTGTTCCCTGGTTCTAGGGCAACATAGGACTGTTCACTTTGCCCCCTCTTGGGAACCACTGTGGACTAGAAAAACCACTCAGCTAAGACTAGAATTGACCACAGAGTGACTGACTGTTGGGGTCGGCCCTTCCGGTTTGGTATCCCCCTGCGGGATCAGGATACAGGGGCTGACACCAAGTGGATCCTGCCTGTGGACTGCGACCACTCAGTGTTCCCACTGGTCTCTTTGGACCTGATGTACCCTCCCACCCCAGGGAATTCAGAGGGGGCCTCTTCCTCTATCGCAGACCCTGAGCTAACATGGAGAGGGTGCTGTGCCGTGTTCAGCATCATGCCAGTATTAATGCCTTTCCAGGTTCCCATCTGAAAGGCATCTAAGGGAAGTCAACCTATCTGGCCATTGTCACCACTCTACAGGGACAGATGCTGAAGTTTACGGTTATCCCTGGCAGATCTGGGTTCAAACCCATGTGCTTTAGAGTCATGTACCAGCTAGGGCCCTGCAGGTGGTGGCAGCAGGCCCAAAAGAGAGTGGTGTGCTCTCCCACAGAGCCTGGAAGGTGGGCCTGGGGCTAAGATGAGGGCGTGACATGAACTAAAACAGGCAGACTATTTGGACCCATTTAGCTGTCCTGTGGAAGAACAAAAGGGAGGGTCACAAGGGCCTGGGGGTGAATGCAAAGCCTTTGAATTGCAACCTCACTGGACCTTGCAATTCCCCAACTGGGCACCACAGGCAGCCCTAGACGGCCCTGTGACTTCCCGGCTGAGGAGCTGGCTCCCT
>PVKN010013373.1:0-19962 GCA_004027915.1 Capromys pilorides | reverse complement strand
TTCCTGCCTCCATCCTTTCATTAAGTGTTTAATATGCTCCTTCTGCCCTGCCTTTGCTTGGTTCTAAGATTTTCTTTTCCCTAAAAGGCTCTGGGACGGCCTTCAGATCTGGCCATGGAAGCATAGTTTCCTCTTACTAGAACTGACCCGCATATTAAATCACCTGTAATGTTCTTGTAGGTATGGCCAAAGCTTACCCGTCTCTCCCACTCCGAAGTATCTCTGTCAAAGCAGGGAAGTCGCTATGTCCAGTGTCATCATTTACATCCCCTGTTGCTTATCAGTAAGTCTCTGGGGCCTTTCCTGACCCAGCCTATGCCTAGAAAGGCACAGCTCTGTAAAGCCCCAGCCTGGTGACTGGCAGTGTCTGAAGGAAGCCCTGGGGCTACTGGAGTTGGACAGAGGCATCTCTCCAAGCCCAGGCACCCAGGAAGGCTCTGTGGGAAAGGTGGCGCCACAGATAAAGCTAAGGCTGGGGCTTTTGGTCTGGAGAAGTTCAGCCTCCTTTTGAGTGCCCAAGTAGGAGGAGCCTACATGAGCCCCAGAACCTTCCCTCTGAACCTGTAGCCCTAGGGATGGGTTCTAGACCCCAGAGTCCAGACTATAGGGACCTTTGGGGCCACAAGTGAGGCCCTTCAGCTCATCAAGAGGAGCCAGGAGCCACAGATGGGCAAGAGAAAGCAGGGAGGAGCCCTGCTGTGCCCGCCAGACCCTCCAGGGCTCTGCTGCCTGGAACTTCCTAGCACTGTTCTTCCCTCCCACATGTCCTCCCTGGGGAACGCTGCCATCCCCTGGCATGTAGCCATTTCTGTCTCTTAAGGATGCCCAGATTGGCCATCTCCAATCTTGATTTGTTTGCTCTGCCAATGTTTATGAGCACTTACTGGTCCAGTCCCTGAGGGGACAGTGAGGAACAGGCCAGACATCCTCCTTGCCCTGAGGTACTAAACTAGTCGAGACAGATGACAGACAAGTAAGTGCACACAAGGGTGACTGATGAAGGAACAGGGCCTGGTTGAGTGTTCAGGTAAAGTCTCCTCTTCCGTGGTGTCCATTCTAGGGAGCTACCCTCATTCCCTGTGGCACTTAGCAGTGTCACGAACAGGTGTCATTTGTTGCTTGTTCAGATCTCTTTCTGAAACATGAGTGAAAGCTCCTTAGAACAGGCGACATGTTTATTTTGCTGACTAGTGTCTACAAGGATGTCTCGTGTAGGCTAGGTGCTCAATAAATGTCAAAGAAAGAAAGGAAGGAAAAGAGAGGGAGCGAGAAGGAAAAGTAGAGAGCTAATTTAGAGATGTGAAAGGAATCAGGTAGTCAGAGAAGGCCTCTGTGAAAATGGAATATTCAACTGAGACTTAGAAATTGAGGAAGAGTGTGAGGCAGAGAGCCTCAGAAAAGCATTCCACGCAGAGGAAACAGCAAGTACAAAGGCCAGGAGGTAAGAAAGAGCTGGGCATTGTGGAAGCAAGAAAAGCAGGCCCATGTGGCTGGATGAGAGCAACTACGCAGAAAGTACGGGGCGTGAGGCCAAAGAAAATGTAGATGTGACACCATGGTGGGCCTTCTGAACTCTGTGAAGCCATGTAGATTTTAAGTGTGCATAAGCCAAGTATGTCCTGTGATACTTGCCTTGCATTTCTCTCAGGCACTTTACACTCACGCCCTGAAGCAGGCACTGTGTGTGCCCCGCAGTGGGTGCCCCAGCAGGATCCACTTCCAGAATCCCAAATGCTTAATTCCTGGAGGCCCATACACTGCTGCTTTGCAAGCTTCTTGTCTGGGGCATTCTTTGAAGGAGAAAGTATGGGCCATGTACTTTACAGACTTGAAATGTGTGTGTGTGTGTGAGACAGAGAGAGAGAGAGAGAGAGAGAGAGAGAGAGAGAGAATTTCTGCAACTCTCTCCCAGCGAGAGACAGGACTGGTAAACAAATACCCCAGCTTCACGCCACTTATGGTTCAGTTCTCACTGTGCCACGCACAGCATCTCAGGTAAGACACCCTGGGGAGGGTTCCAGTGGTTCACGGGGCTTAGCACACCTACTCCTGGCCTTTCCCTTTCTGCTTCACTTCCCCATGCCTTCGAAGTCCTTACCAGGACCACCTCCTTGTGAAGTATAATCAGCCTGTCTACCCGTTGAACTTGTAGCTGTGGATCAACCAGCCTTACGTGGAACACATTTTGGGAAAACAATTGTTTCTCTACTGAGCATATTCTTTTTCTTGTCATTGTTCCTTAGCAGTGTGGTGTAACAGCTATTTCCATAGCCTTTGCTAAGTAATCCAGAGATGGACTATGTGAGAGGATGTGTGAAGACCGCGTGCAGTACTCTACCGTCTTATTAAGGGAGTTGAGCGGCCTTAGATTCTGCTCTGTGCCCATGGCTTTGGACACAGTACCCCATGACGCCAAGGAATGCGTGTGCTTAGGGTATCCACTGAGCCAGAGGTAGAGAGCGTGGCAGCCTGTGGGAGCCTCCTAGACAGTGGGACAGCCAGGACAGAAACTCCACTGGGTGTCCCGGAATCTTCCCACCCCATGCCTCCCACTGGGGCTCCTTATATACTTGAGATAAACACTGAACTTGCTCCTTCTTTTGCCAGGACTCTGTTGAGTTTCCAGATTTCTGTCCTCATCTCAGAGTTTGCTTTTACTTTTTGTTTACTTGTTTTTTTTTTTTTGAGGTACAATCTTCTTACTATGTAGCACAGGCTGGTCTTGAACTTGCTGAGACCCTCCTGCCTCATATATATATATATTATATATATATATATATATATATATATATATATATATATATATATATATCACATTCTGTCTGTATTCACTTGGCTTTCATAAGCACCTCAGCAGCTCTTGGTTCTTTTCTTTTTTTAATTTTATTGTTTTGATAGAGGGGATTGCTATGTAGCTCAGACTCATAGTGATCCTCCTGTCTCAGCCTCTTCAGTGCTGGGATTTTAGGCATGTGCCTCCACACCTGGTTCTGGATCCAGCAGGGCATGTGGTATCAGGGATCAAACTTGGGGCCTTGTGCTTGCCAGGCAGGCGCTTAGGCCGTGAAGCAATTTCCCCAGTCCCCGCTTGGTTCTTTTACAAGCAGGATGACCCCCTCCGTCATTCCTGAAGGATCTGGATCATTTGTCATCCTGCCTGGATTGAGTTGCAATTTCCCATTGAACAGGACAGGGTAATGCTAGCAGGTGGTCTAAGGGATCTCCTGTGTCCCGAATATGTTTTTGCTTTACTCCATTATGGAATAAATAGTCCAAGCTCCTCTTGACAGTCTGGGTCTATCACCCCTGCCAACACCATGACTCCCTTTTAGCTGGTCTACTAGGGAGTATGAGGAGACTAAAAGGACCAGGGAAGGGCTTAGCTCCCAGGTCAGCGGCGGTCTCATTGCTGTGTTTGCTGGTATAAACTTTCCTCCCTCTAGAGCTACGACAGTGAGGCCAGCAGAACATAAGGTCACAGGAACTAGAAGCAAACACCTTGCTAGAGGATCACTGGGTAATGGAGGATGCAGCATTTGCATGTCCACCCCTTGACTCCTGGACCTGTGAATCCTGGCTATGGGAGACACAGTGCTGTACAGTGGATGCTGGCTCAAAGCACATACAGCCTTTTGATCCTTGCCCCAGTCCTGCAAGCTTTTGCCACCTAGCTGATGCTGTAACTGTGTCTTCTAGAGACCATTCCTCCTTTCCATCAATCCAGCCACCTGTGGATGGTGGGGACGTGGTAAGGCCAGTGAAGTTCATGATGGTGGATAAGGTATTCTGGGAGCCATGGGTGGTAGATGTGACAGAGGAAAGGAAATCCACACCCAGGATAAGTGTCTGGACAAAGTACTGTCCCTTTCATGTTAGAAGTGGCCAAACATACTCAACTTGCCACCATGTAGCAGGCTGACTGTCCTGGGGAGTGGTGTCCTATTAGGGACTTGGTGCCAAACTCTGCTCCTGGCATGTTGGGCATTCGGCAGTGTTGCAGCCAGATCAGCCTTGGTGAGTGGCAGTCCATGTCACCGAGTCCATGTGTGACATCCATCTCTGCCACCAGGGCCCAGGAGTCCATTGGGCTGTGACAGAGTGGCTGCTGAAAAAGGCTGACTGCTGTCCTCAGAACAGCTCTCGCTATCCACTCGACTATCAAAGCGTTCCTCTCCCCAGGCCGCCTTTCAGTGAGCCTTTACATGGGCACAAACACTTTCATACCCTTTGCACACGGGGAAGTCTATCCTTATACCTCTTGCATGTTTCTTCCGGGTCCCTGACCGTCCAACCAGATCACTGGCCACAGCCCGCAAATCAGTACAGAACTGCACAGCTCATGTGCACTGTCCAAAGCTCTGCCCACCGCAGAGATTTCCCTACACCCCTGTCCTTTCGAGGATGTCCTGGAAAGGGGCTGCAGCTGTCCACTCCTGGGTGCTGCACATATGTTGTGCTGAATCAGCCATGAGCTCCTCCTCCTGTCAGCTGATCATACAGTAAC
Organism: Capromys pilorides; assembly: GCA_004027915.1. Classification (NCBI taxonomy): domain Eukaryota; kingdom Metazoa; phylum Chordata; class Mammalia; order Rodentia; family Capromyidae; genus Capromys; species Capromys pilorides. The sequence goes on along the minus strand of PVKN010013373.1, from coordinate 15,458 downwards.
CCTCGTGAGGCCATCGGTGCATGCTGAGGGACAGAAGGAAATGCAGCAGGAGGAGGGGCCATGGGGACTTAGGCAACTTCTTTACGTTGCTTGCTTGTGCTCTTGACCTGTCTGGCTCCATCACATACATGCCTCTTCCATTTAGCAAGGCACTACTGCTCTGCATGTCCAACTTTGTCCCTTGGGGGGTCAGACGCACCCTGCTTATGATAGGCGGCTCAGGTCATGTGGCCGCCTGGTGTCCCAAACATTCAATTTCCACTAAGGCCCTGAAGCAGGTCAGGGGCTGCTTTTCAAAGAGAGAGACAGAGAGTAGCTATCTGCAGGTGATGGCAGAGCCCTGCTCCACAACCCTGAAGGCCTCTACTATGGTTCACCCTTGGGGCCTACCAGAAACTGCAAATCGCATCTGCACCTGCTCTGGCACTCCAAGTCCCACTGAGATCCAGTGGGGCCACATGGCCCCAGCAGCAGAGCGGCCTGCATGGCAGCCTGGACCTGCCGCACAGCCTCACTCAAAGCTAGCAGCTTTTGGAGCCACTTGATAAGTGGGCCAGAGTAACATAATATTCTCTGTTTCCCATTTCGAGGATTATTGCAGCCACTGTAAACAGACAAGAGTCCCCATCAGCCACCTCCTGGCAGCCACATCCTAGACTGGCAGATGTGCAGTATTCACCGTCCTTCCTTGCCGTGCACTCAGCCCTGAGCCGAGCAGGACTGCAGCGAGGAATCACGAGTCTTTACTCACTAAGGGTCTCTAGTCTGTTAGGGAAACAGACAGGAACCTAGACAAGAACCACACCATGTGCTCAGAACTGTACCAGAAAGGTGGACGGAGTCTTGGAGCAGAGGCGTTATAAGCTAGGCATGAAAGGATGAGGAGGAGCTGGCCATTTGAGAGACAGAGAGATGATCTAAGAGCAGTGGGCACATGGTACGCAACGCTTGAGGGGGTCTGAAAATTTCCAGATGTGAAAGGGGAGGGAGGGAGGGAGGGAGTGAGGGAGGGAGGGAGGGAAAAGGAGCGGGGACATGAATTTGAATCTGGGCTGGGTAGGGGAGAGGGGTCGGGACCATGTGGTTTCCTCTAGGTTTGGCAGAGAGAAGCCAGTGGGGTGGCGGGTGAGAGGAAGGGTGTGGCTGGCCCAGGAACCAGGCTGGGGAGCTTGAACTTCCTCTTGAGCATATGGAGTGCCACAGGGGACGTTCAAGCAGAGTGACATCGTTGGATTTGAACATCTTACCTTTGGATTAACAGAACCTGGGGGCTGGCTCAGCTGGGACTCTCGGTCAAGGGTGAAGGGAGTTGATTCTCTCTTTTAATGTTTATCAGTGCGTGTTTGCAGTACACATGATTTCACTGTGGGGGGCTGGTACGTGTACTAACATATTTTTAAAATGTATTTAGGACAGGGCCTATAGGGTCTGGATTGGATTGGTAGATTGGATTGTAGTGACCCTCCTGTTTTCAACCTCCCAAGTGTGGGAATTACGGGTGTGCATCACCACACCCAGCCTCAATTGCCATCTCAGTGCACCGAGGGGGCGAGGCCGGCATGGCATGCCCGGGATCAACTCCTGTCGCTGTGCACTGCCTAAGCAGGCACTTTAATTCACTGAGCTATCCGGCCAGCCCAAACGTAACACGTTTTAAGCCTTTTTTCCATGCTCTCGCCCTCCCCTCAGCCCCTTCTCTGTCTATTGGCTCCCTTCCCTTTCGCACAAGACCTATGATGGGAACGGACATAGTGGGTACAAGAGGCAATTCTAAGCGCAGATATTGTGGAGTGGGCGAAGGTAGAGCTCACAAAGGAGGAGGAGTGGCCCTGAACTTGAGAGGGTGCAGCTCCCCAGGACCAGCCTTCGCCCTTGATATGAACTGATTCAGCTAAATAAAGCTGGAGAGGGGTGACGAGACCTGGGGGACTTGTCGGCTCACTGCCCTCTAGATAACCATTAATCCATCTCCTGGGGGAATTCAGGGACTGGTCCCCTGAAGGGCAGATCCTGGGCAGAATGGAGGAGCAGGCAGAGGTAGGCTCTGAGCCAACGCTGGGGGACCAGAGAGCCCTAATCGACAATCTTGCGGACATTCTGGTCATCGCTGCTTATTTCCTGCTGGTCATCGGTGTTGGCTTGTGGGTGAGAAGTTGCAGGTTGCTGTTGGAGAACCAACAGGCCTGTGAGGCCGGGGGGGGGGGGGGGGACCTTTCAGGGAGACCCCAGAAGTGGGTGAGGGAAGGATACCTGATGTGAGAGGGGAGACTCCATGGCTGGAGGTGAGCGAATCTTTTGAAGACCTCAGAGAAGCCAAGTCAATATGAATTTCTTGTTTCCCCACTTTTTACCATGTGTTAGTTGAGGGGCTCATTGGGTTTTAATCAAGCTCGGCATTCTAGGTGAGGTCTCTGTCCCCTGCCACATGTGGCTGGCCAGCAGTCCACGTCCAAGGCTCACTGCAAAGTCAGGTTGAATTAGCCGCAGTACAATGGGGCTGGAGTAGCTGGGTGCTAGGATTGGGGTCTGGCCAGTCTGGGTGTCTAGAAGGCTGGGGGTGGGGGTATGAACAATCAGGGGAGTCCAGCGCTGGTTAATCTTCAGCTGGCAGGAAGGCTGAGGAATGTGTGGAGGAAGCGCATGAAGTCCAAAGATGTGCCTCTAACCCCAGGTCTCCCCCCACTTCTGTCCCCCAGTCTATGTGCAGAACCAACCGAGGCACCGTGGGCGGTTATTTCCTGGCAGGACGCAGCATGATCTGGTGGCCGGTGAGAGCAGCTGAGCTGACTGACAGGAGGGGCCCCAGAGAGGCAATGGGGCTCACCCCCACCTTTGGTCATCACAGGTCGGAGCCTCCCTCTTTGCCAGCAACATCGGCAGCGGCCACTTTGTCGGTCTCGCAGGGACTGGAGCTGCAAGCGGCTTGGCTGTGGCTGGGTTTGAGTGGAATGTAAGAGCCCTTCCCCACCATACCCCTGTCCCTGAGGGAAGCTCCTGGTGGAGTGGCTTGGTGGGAGAAATATGAGCCTGGGGCGGATGTCCCTAGTGTGGGGCTAGGTTGGCCGGGAGTGGGGGGCGCAGGCCAGCACAGGAGCACAGGCTGGTCCTGCTCCCGACTTGGTGCCTGAGCTGCTCCTAGGCGCTGCTTGGGTGCTGGTGCGCTCCTTCCGGGAGTGGGGCGAGCAGTTCAGAGATGGAGAAACTTTCTGCAGCTGCAGGCTGTGAGGATGTCTAGGCCAAATGAAAGCCCTTTGCAGAAGTGGAAGAGACAAAGGCTTAGGGTTGAGGAGCATCGTGGAGGGTGGCAAGCACAGGGCTTTGAGCTCAGGGCTTCGAGTTCAGGGCTTCCTGGAGGAGGAAGCCTCTGAGCAGAGCCTTCAGGGACAATGATTTGGATGAGTGGCACGAAGAGTGGCAGAAGTCCTGCCTGGCAGATGCTGGGGTCGCTGTGAAGGGTCTGTGCTTGGGTTCACAGCCCAGAGAAGGCAAGGGGCAGGGACTGCAGGGGACCCTCCTGCAGGGACTGGCCAGGCCTGAGGGTCAGAGGTTCTAGCTGAGGGCCCAGGAAGGTGGCGAGGCTCTACTACTGTAAGCACAGAGCTCAGGATTATCCTGCAGTTGTGCTCTGGGTCCCCTGGTGTGAACTTTCCCAGGACTACCTGCCCCAGGGTGGTGCCTTGGTCTCAGTGCCTCCGTGGGTGAGGACAGAATGACAAATCAGGAGTCACAGGTTCCACTTTGGCTGTGTCCAGGCGCTATTCGTGGTGCTGCTCCTCGGCTGGCTCTTCACTCCGGTGTACCTGACTGCCGGTGTCATTACCATGCCACAGTACCTACGCAAGCGCTTCGGCGGTCGCCGCATCCGTCTCTACCTGTCTGTGCTCTCGCTTTTCTTATACATCTTCACCAAGATCTCGGTGCGCACGCGCGGTGGCTCCTAGATGGGTGGGGCCACCAGGAAACCCTGGGAGGTTGGAGGGCGGGGCGGAAGGGAAACCCTGGGGTAAAGCTTGGCTCAGGCAGGGCCTGGGAGGAACAGGGAACGGTGCCATGGCTGCAATAGATGGGACCCGGCTGTTAAGAAATGAAGGACCTGGGCTGGCAAGATAGCTCAGCGGTCTAAAGCAACTTGCTTAGGCAACTTTAGGCAACCACAGTAATCGCGGTTCCATCTCGGGCACCACATGCTGCTCCAGCCCCACTCCCAAGGCAGCCTGAGCCGGCCATAACATAAAGTTAAAAAAGAAAAAAAAAAAAAGAAAAGAAAAGAAATGAAGGGCCCTTTGGAGTGTGGTCAGCTAGGATTGTGGACTGAGCAGGAGGTGAAACTGTAGCTGACCCGTGTTCGCTCTCTCCCCAAGGTGGACATGTTCTCCGGGGCTGTCTTCATTCAGCAGGCTCTGGGCTGGAATCTCTATGCCTCTGTTATCGCACTCCTGGGCATCACCATGATTTACACAGTGACAGGTGGCCTCAGTAGAAGCCTACGAGGGGAGCTGGCCCAGAAAATGCGTTGGGAGCTGGGATTGGGGTTTAAGGAGCAGCTAGAGAAAAGGGGGCGGAGAGACCTGAAATGTGGTATTGGTCAGGGAGGAGAAAGTACAGAAGAATCCCTGGGGAATGAACTCACTTTCTTTCCACTGACCTGTGGACTTGAGTCAAGCTGGTTTGGGACTTGAATGCCTTCGAAAAAGTGAAAATTTTCCATCCCTACTTCCCTATACCACCTTTGAAGAAAGCGTCTTTCTACATAGGTCAGGCTGGCTTTGAACTTACTATGCAACTGAGTGTGATAATCCTGCCCCAGCCGCCCAGGTGCTGGGATTATAGGCACACACCGCCACACTTGGCTGATTTTACTCTTCTTAAATGCCTGAGATTGAACTTGCTCAGTCTTCAAGATCTCTGTTCAGGGCTGGGCATGTAGCCTGCCTGGTGAGTGCAAGGTCCCGAGTTTGATTTGTGGTACCAAAAAAAAAAAACCTCTGTCCAAGCCCAAACCCAGTGCAGCTGAGGATTCCAGAGTGGGGCCTGAGGTCAGATGCAGAGCACAGTAGGGGGCTGGCACCATCCCTCGGATAGGATGGAATGAGAAACGGGCCTGAGAGTCACTCCTCCTACAATTTAGATGAGAAAATGGACATAAAGGGAGTCTACAGAGGGTAACCTAGAACTTGGGGCACAGCCTGCTCACCAAACGCTACTTCCTGGTGCTGCAGGGCGGGGGGGTTGGGAGGTTGGCCCGTGGTTTTGAAGTTTGCACTCCAAGAAAGGTGAGTTTTTGAAATTCTTAGCAAGGGCCCTCTGGGCTAGGGATCGGGCCTGGGCCGGCCCCACTGACTCACGGCTGTTGCAGGAGGACTGGCAGCGCTGATGTACACGGACACGGTGCAGACCTTCGTTATTCTTGGGGGGGCCCTCATCCTCATGGGTTACGGTATGGGGCTCAGCCATGGGGGAGGGGCACCGGGAGGGGAGCTGGCTGGTGGACCCTGAGAAGAGCTTTAGCATTAGTGCCCTTCCTGAACAGCTTTCCATGAGGTAGGTGGCTATTCGGGGCTCTTTGACAAGTACCTGGGAGCAGTGACCTCGCTGACGGTGTCTGAGGATCCAGCTGTGGGCAACATCTCCAGCTCCTGCTATCGACCCCGGCCTGACTCCTACCACCTGCTCCGGCACCCTGTGACAGGGGACCTGCCGTGGCCTGCACTGCTTGTGGGGCTCACCATTGTCTCTGGCTGGTACTGGTGCAGTGACCAGGTGAGGGGCCAGGGCAATAAACTAGGGAAACTGCTGAGCCAGAGGTTGAGTGTGAATTAGAGCAGGGGTGGAGGGCAGGACAGGCACCAGGCAGGCCTGTGGGGCTGGAATCCGGGATCACACTCAGGCCAGTGGTCACCCCTTGTCACAGGTCATAGTGCAGCGCTGCCTGGCTGGCAAGAACCTGACTCACATCAAGGCAGGCTGCATCTTGTGTGGCTACCTGAAGCTGATGCCCATGTTCCTCATGGTCATGCCAGGCATGATCAGCCGAATCCTCTACCCGGGTAAAGTCTGCATTCCTGTCCTGCCTGGGGCCTTCCTACCTCCTCTTCTGTACCTTCCCAAGCTCAGAGAAGCTGGTACCCAAGTCCTCCCTCCTGCCAGGACTCCCAGGTCTAGGCTTCAGCCCTTGCTCAGGCCCCGCCCTACCCACTCTCTTGCAGATGAAGTGGCCTGCGTGGTGCCCGAGGTGTGTAAGCGTGTGTGTGGCACAGAAGTGGGCTGCTCTAACATTGCCTACCCACAGCTTGTGGTGAAGCTGATGCCCAATGGTGAGGGATGCCTGTGGGTTGTCCCTTGCCCACACGAGCAACTACACTGGGACATGGCCACTGCGGAGTGGTGCCCTGCGCTTATGGTTCCGCGTGGCCCACAGGTCTGCGTGGACTCATGCTGGCAGTCATGCTGGCTGCGCTCATGTCCTCCCTCGCCTCCATCTTCAATAGCAGCAGCACACTCTTCACCATGGACATCTACACCCGCCTGCGGCCTCGCGCCAGCGATGGGGAGCTGCTTCTGGTTGGACGGTAGGCCCGGGCTTCCTGTCTCCTCCTGCCTCCGGCTCACCAGTCAGGCTGGGCGAGAGTCACGGAGGATCACAGGAAAGGAGAGGCCTGGGTCAAACCGCTCCATGGCCTCCCAACTGCAGGCTCTGGGTGGTGTTCATTGTGGCAGTGTCGACGGCCTGGCTCCCCATAGTGCAGGCTGCACAGGGCGGGCAGCTTTTTGATTACATGCAGTCCGTCTCCAGCTACCTGGCACCCCCCGTGTCCGCAGTCTTCGTGCTTGCGGTCTTCGTGCCTCGCGTTAACGAGAAGGTGAGTGGCAGCGTATGCTCTGGGCTGGGCGGAGCCTGAGGCCCAGCGAGCTAATGCCGTCTGCCCCGCAGGGCGCCTTCTGGGGGCTGATCGGGGGCCTGCTCATGGGCCTGGCACGCCTCATCCCCGAGTTCTCCTTTGGCACGGGCAGCTGCGTGCGGCCCTCGGCGTGCCCCGCGCTCATCTGCCAATTGCACTACCTCTACTTCGCCATTGTGCTCTTCGTCTGCTCCGGCCTGCTCACCCTCGGGGTCTCGCTGTGCACCGCGCCCATCCCACGCAAGCACGTGAGTCGAGGCCTCTGTGCACCAAGTGGCGCCTCACAGACCGATTCCCATTCCGTGCAAAGGTCCGGGATTTCCCAGTGAGCTTGAGGGGCCGTTACAGCACAGTGCACGTTGCAGGTAGAGCAGGGACAGCCTTTACTGAGAAGACATTTGTAGTTGGGGGGTTGAGCTCAACACTTGGCACGCAGGTGATTAAAGCTCCCCAAAGCCCATCTTTGGCGTGGCCTTGGGGATATAAAACATGGACAGGCTGAGAGGAACATAGCATCCTATCACCCTGAAGCCCACACAAGGATCTGGCCTTGCACCGCCACAGAACTGGGAGGAGGCTGCGGCTGAGGGCAGACAGGTCACTTGGGGTGGCCAGGCTGGGTGCACAGGACCAACAGTTTAAACGCCCAGCTGAGGAACGAGGGGCTTAGCTCGAGGTAAGGGGGAGCATGGAGCTGAGCGTGGGCAAGCTTCACAGATTGGCCAGAGGCCAGGGAGGCAGTGACAGAGGGGCGTGCAGGGTGTGAGGACACAACTACTGCCCCCGCTTCTCCCCTTCCCAGCTCCACCGCCTGGTTTTCAGTCTCCGACACAGCAAGGAGGAGCGGGAGGACCTGGATGCTGACGAACCGGAAGCCCCCCCATCGCACCCCACGCCAAACGGGCTGCCGGAACACGCAGTGCAGACAGAGGGTAAGCACCTGCCCTAGGAGCCGGCTGGCAAGCCACCTTCCTTCCCACTAACTATGCAGCACCATTTCTCCCAGAGCCCCAGCCCCCGGCCCCCGGCCCCCTCCGCCGGTGCCTGCTGTGGTTCTGTGGCATGAACAGGGTCCGGGCAGGCAGCCCTCCGCCCCCGACTGAGGAAGCCATGGCTGCAACAGCCAGGAGTCTGGAGGACATTAGCGAGGACCCACGCTGGGCCCGTGTGGTCAACCTCAACGCCCTGCTCATGATGACCGTCGCTGTGTTCCTCTGGGGCTTTTATGCATAAAGGCAAATGTGCTGGACACCAGGAGCCACATGGAGCAGGGCTCAGCCTCCAAATAAGTGGGGTGGGGAGCCTGTGGAGGTCCTCGCAAAGGAGCACAGGAAAGGAGCACCGGCAAGGGCCGGAAGGCCCTGCATCTCCTTCCCGCTGCTTCGTCTCTGCCCAGGCCCAGCGCTCCTGACCCGCAGTTGTTTCCTAGGAGGCCTGGGCTGTTTGCCTAAGCAAAAATAAAGTTTCCATCGTGCCTCCATTCCAGGCTCCGTCCTGGGAGCTGCTCACAAGTCCTTCTTCTCTGGAGACAGATGCCACGTGGCTCTCCACTCATCCACCTCAAGCTGGTGCTTCTCTGTCTGCCAGCCAGTAGCTTGCAGTCCTGGGGAGAGGACACAGGGTGACATGGGGAGGAGGCTGGGCTGGTGGGGGGGGGGTGGTTAAGGAGAGGCAGGGACCAGGTACTGCCCCTGCTGGACACCCCAGCTGCCGCACAGGTGATCTCCAGGATAAAACGGTGAAATCTCATTTGCTTGCAGTCAACATTCAGAGATAACACACAGAAAAGAGGCAAAGTTCAAAATAAAATGGCGTTATCAGTACAGGAGCCCTACCCTCTCCAGCTTCTCAATGCCAACTGGGACTGTGCAGGCTGTCAACACTAACAGCCTCGGAGCCCACCCTAACTTCCCCATTGCACAGAGAGGGAAACTGAGTCCTAGACTTAAGGTAACAGAGAAGCCAGATCCTTTTATTTCTTAGGTGAAAGCATGGGGTGAGTACAGGAGGGCCTCAGGGGATAGGATATGGGACCTGAATTACCTTCCAAAAAGGTTGGGAACAGCTTGTTCAACACCCGATGGGTCTCCCTGACGATGGCCCAGCTGTCCCGCTCAAGACCTGAGGGGTGCAAAACCAGGAGCTTGCATGTCCTCCGCAGAACGTGGTCAGTGTCCCTCACCCCTGCAGCCTAGACCACAGGGCTTTTACCTGCCCGTAACTGGTTCCTCAGTTCCTCCAGCTCCTGTGGAAGGGGCCCATCTTCCTGCAGGGCTCCGAGTAGCAGCCCATGGGTGGCAGCCTTTAGGACAGCCTCAGGGCCTGCCAGCTGGCTCAAGACTACCTGCACCTGGTCTGCAGAGACACGGGGGAGGGCAGGGTATCAGGGAAGGGCTACCTCCCTAGACTCCTTTTCCCCTGTCACCGAGTTAGGGCCCTTTCCCCAAAGCCTCTGCCAGCATCAAGGGCCCTTTCCCCAACCCTTCCTGTGCAGTTTCATTTCTTGTTGCTGCCCAATGCTGTGGCCACACGGAAACGCCCCGTGTTCAAACCCAGCCACACAGCGCCTGCTGAGGAGTGTGGTGAGGATTAATACAGCAGCAGATGAGCAGATCACTTGCCAGGGGGGAGCTGGAGAGACAGTCCCAGCGACAGCCAAAGGGCATCATCCGGCTTGAGTGCATGGCAATACACAAAGAACTATTACATAACCATTATATGACCCAAAGAAACATACTACAGGGCCAGGGAGACAGCTCAGTGGCATTAAGTGCCTGCCTAGCAAGCGCAAGGTCCTGAGTTCAATCCCTGGTACAAAAAAAGAAAGAGAGAGAGAGAGAGAGAGAGAGAGAGAGAGAGAGAGAGAGAGAGAGAAAGAAAGGCAGGCAGGCAGGCAGGCAGGCACTATAGGTTGTAAGGCAGCCCCTGCAGCTCCATTTCACAGAGGGGTGAAGTGAATTCCAATGAGGCACTGAGGCATGCCCTATGACGTGAATACCCAGCTTTAGTCCAGCCCACCCACCACTAGCATAAGGACAAGCTGGCCCTGGGTGAGTCCAAGGCTAGAAGAATGCGGCGCACTCACTTCGAGACTGGTTCCAACAGAGGAGATAGGGTTCTTGGTGCCCCTCAACCAGCTGCTGCAGCTCAGAGACACTGGTGGAAGGAAGATGGTAGTGCGGGTGGGGAAGGCAAAGGCAGCAGGCCCAGCCGCCCGTTCTCACCTTCTTTCACTCCCTTCCCATCTAGCCCTGTTATCCCCACAGTCCACAGTCCACAGCCACCCTTCCTTTCCTCATGCGTCGTCACCCATTCTCTCATCCATGGTCCTTCCTGCATCAACAAATACATACACTGTTTTTTTTGAGACAGGGTCTCATTCTGTAGTCCAGGCGGGCCTTGACACTGCCTCAGCCCGAGTGCTGGAATTACAGGTGTGCACCACCACACCCAGTAAACAGATCCTCCCCCCTCCCCCCATGGTACCGGGGATTGAACTCAGGACCTTGTGCTTGTCAGGCAAGCACTTATTCTATTGTGCTATCTCCCCAGCCAGATACCTTCTATGTACTCTGTTATACACACTGCTGCCCTTAAACCTTTATGCTGGTCTCGAGTCTGTTTAATAGAAATGAAAAATCCAGAACAGAGAGATGGCCTGGTCAGAGGAGCCCAAGGTGTACCAGGACAGGAGTGTGTGTGGCAAGGATGGGAAGTGGAAGTGACATGTGGGAGACCCTGGGCCACTCACCTGGAGATCACGCGGTGTAACGGAACCCCTAGCGACAGAGACAGAGATGGCCAAAATCCTGTGGGAAAGCAGGAGTTAGGGGGGTATGGGGAGAGGCTGGGAGGCACAGGACTCGAGGCCGAGGGGTGGGGTTACCTGTCCAAAGCGGCTCCATCCGATTGGCTGAAGTGGTGTCTAGGATCTCTCCCTTTTGCAGAAAGTGCCTCAAGACCAGCTGGAGCCGGTTCTCATTCAGGGTCTCCATGACAAGTGCATGGACTGCCCGGTAGTTGGCATAGATGTGGAGGGCAGTGAGGAGGAAGAAACACCCAAGGCTGATGCTGGGGCAAAAAAGTGAGGTGGCTGGGAGGGCGGGGGCCCAGCGGGCACCCCTTCCCCAGCTCTGCTCCTGACTTACCTCGGGCTGCCAGACACCAGAGGAAGCATCACGAGGCTGACCAAGAGCCCAGCGAGGTTGACCAGTGTCTCCTGAAACAGGCAGAGGGGCGAGGAGCTGAGGGTCACCCCCCACCCTGCCCATATCCTTCAGTGCCTTGCACGGGTTCCTCCCCATTGGGAACCTCCTAGGACCTGATGGGGGCAAGGAGGGAGTGTGGCAAGTGAGCTGCGCCTTGGAGGAGCTGGCTGCTGCTTCAGCCGGGAGCCAGGAGAGCCCTCTGGACCCGGGAACAGGCCTTGCGCCTCGCAGGAGCTGCTGGACTGTTGTCTGAGGGCCACTTTCACTTGCTCAAACCCCTGCCACCACATTTGCAAAAGGGTCCAGACCTACTCAGGAAGCAAGGACAGGATCCATGCTCTTCCCTTGTGTGTCAATGTCACCAGAAGCCCCCGGTTGGCCAGATTGAAGTCCCCCAAGGGGAAAAGTCTTCAGGCTGCCTCTCCCCACCTCATCACAAGGGAGGCAGACCTCTGTTCTGGAGTCCCAGGGGCACTGGTCCTGGCAATAGGGTTAGGCTGGGCTGCGGATGCATCATTTCCAGCAGCCATGCAGAGAGGCCAGGAAACAGAGTCTGCGGAGCCAGGCCTGCTGGGACCCAACACCCAGGCTGCCCTGGGATGTGTTGGTGCCTCACCCAGGGAGCCCAGAGTCCTGGAACAAGCAGCAGCAGAGGCAGGGGGCACGGGGCAGGAGCAGGGGTGGGAGCCAGGGAATAGCTGGCAAGAAAGGGCAGGTACAGAACTGGAGGTCGTGAAGAGAGGGGCCTAGATCATTCCTGTTTCTCTCTGGCCCCCACCTGCCCTGTGATGGGGACTGAAGCCAGGACTGTGCACTATGCCCTAGCTCCAGCCCTTATTTCTAGATAGGATCTTACTAGCCTGCTCAGTTGCCCCGCCTGGGCTCAAGCCTGTCATCCTCTGGCCTCAGCCTCGGGGTGCTGAGTCTCCAGGTGTGCACCGCCGCACCAGCCTATTGCTCCTACTTGTAACAACTTGTGTAATTAAAGTGGGAAGGAGACCAACAGGAGGAAGGAGGGCGGGCCGTCCCTGAGAGCAGGGACTGGGCAGAGGGCGTCGAGGTACCCCGGGTGGCTCTGTTTCATTTCCTCATGTGTAAAATGGCCACAGTGACTACTTGTTGCACAGTGACATGGAAGGACTGAGTCACAGAAAAGGCGTCCTTGGCACGGAGCCTTACAGATCAGAACCACAGCTGAGGACGGGGCTGCAGCCCACAGAGGGCAGCAGGTGGGGGCCAAGGAGCTCAGCCTGAACCCCAAGACCTGCCTGTAGGGCAGAGAGTCACAGCAGGAACACCGGTGTGTGTTACAGTACCGAGCAAAACAAAAGGCTGAGCACAGAGAAAACCACGGCTGTTTCTGGGTCCTCAAGGGGCCCTACTCCTGTCACCTGGTGCCTGCCTTCCAGGACTTGGGTGACAGTCAGACGGTGCAGCGCACAGAAGCGCCTGGCACAGGGACGTGGGAGAGCCTAGCAGGGACAGAATCAGGCTCCATTCTCCCCTGGTCAGGTGGGAGCTGCTAACCCTCTGGCCATTGCGCACAACCCTGGGGCCTTACAGATCAGAACCACAGCTGAGGATGGGGCTGCAGCCCACAGAGGGCAGCAGGTGGGGGCCAAGGAACTCAGCCTGAACCCCAAGACCTGCCTGCAGGGCCCGAGAGTCACAGCAGGAGGCCCTGTGCTTCCTTTCCAGGATGCTCTGGTCCTCCTATCGCATTTCTCTAACTGTGATCTGGCCCTGCCCTGCCCCCCTACCCCACCAGCTGCTCACCTGGCTGCCATCCTTGGCTGCCACGTCGGCCATGTTGTTTCTCCGGGCCTGGTGCACGGTCAGTGCAGCCCGAGTGGCCCCGCCAGCCACACTCACGATGCACTGGGTGGGGAAAGGGACGAGGGCAGGTCAGAGCAGCCTCACGCTGTACGGCTGAACACCTGACGTACCAGGTCTCAGGTGACCCCACAGCACAAGCCTGAAGGCTGTCCTTGGTGCCTAGTTCCTGCCCTGCACCTCCCTAGGCACGCTGTCGCCTGAATGTTCTGTTTTTAAAGGTACCATGAATACAGGGCCCAGGGAGCCCACACACAGAACCACCCAGGCAGGTACCTGGGTGCAGAGGTGCCCTGGGGTAGGTACCTTGGCCAAGTTGCTGATGCTGATGGTCACAGTGAAACAGAATGGCAGTGCGGGAGCCACGATCTCCAGGAACATGGCTGCATCATTGAGGATGTCAGCAAAAAGTCTGGGGAAAGACCAGAGGTGAAAGGTCACCAATAAAACAGTGCTCGAACTAAAGGGCTCTCCCCTCCGCTCTGCCTGCCCCTCCTTACCTCCACTGCTTCGCGTTACAGTCCAGTTTGCTCCTGTTAGGGGTGAAAGGGAGCTGTAACGTGGTCTGAAGGAAGACTCGCGTGCTGCAGGTAGGGTGGGCGGTCCTAGCCTTGGTGAGGTCTAAAGGGCTCAGGGAGAAACACCTCCAAGCAGACAGCTGTCTTCAGTCTTGTTTCAGCAAGGGTACCCAGCAAAAAACTCCCACACTGGTCTGGTAAACAACACATTCACTGTAACGCTGCATGGTACAGGTAACCAGCCCAGCCCAACGAGGCTGCGGCTGTAACACCACGCTGCAGACCTCTCACTCGCTGCCTCTGCGTCGCCCGGGCTTCTGCACACACACTTGGAGACCATTTCTCTCAGCCCCCACTATCAGGAGATGCTGCAGCTCCTGGCCCAGCTCAAAATTTGCAGCATTCATCAGGCCTGAACTTGATAATTTCCTGGAGGGAAAGAGCATTCCTGGGGACGGGGCCCGCCACCGTGCAGGCACACAGGAGCTCCTGAACGAGGGGCTTGCCCTAGGGTCCTGTCCAATCAATTAGCCTGATACCAGGGAGAGCATAGGTATGTGGCCTAAGGAGTAACTTCCTTCTTCTTGATAAGTTTCACGTCATGAAAATGGGCACATGCAGTCTCACAGTACATCGGTATTACAAGGATAGTGCTTATGGGGTGCAGTCTGGATTAGAGGGTGTCACTATGCAGCTCAGGCTGGACTTGAGCTCACTTTGTAGCCCAGGCTAACCTCAAACTCGCAGAGATCCTTCTGCCTCAGCCTCCTGAGTGTTGGGATTACAGGTGTGCACCACCACACCTGGCAAACGAGCACTTCTCAGGGGCCATTCGATGTGTACTGTGCAGACCATCTCGCTGACCATGACACATGAAGAGACTGGCCTGGCCGTGGTCAGAGTCACAAGGAAAGGCAGCCAGTTACTGCTGTTGCCCGACGTGGGGAGCACTGCCGGAAGTCCTCTGCCTAGTCAGAGACACTCACCCTTTCCACCAGGCAAAGATGATGCGGCCCAGCATGCCAGTTGAATCTGGAGGAGAGAAGGCCTTGGTAAAGAATGCAGATGTGAGCTGTGTAGCCTGGCACACCCTGGCATTGGACAGGCCACAGTGGCCGGGGCAGCTCAGCCTGGTATGGTTAAGTTCTGGACATGCAGCACTCGGATCTAGCAGTTCCTTCTTCAAGTGTATAGTGCTTTAAACAAAATGTTCACCCTTCCAGTTCAGATTGGTTTCTTTAGTACTGGGGATCAAACTCAGGACCTTGTGCTTGCTAGGCAGGCACTCATGCCACTTAGCTATCTTCCCAGCCCAGTTCAGATTCTTATACTGACTTAATGTAGTGACTCTGAACATGGCAAGATTATTTCTCCTAGCTGACAGAAGGCCTTCTGGATCAGACTCCACAATCATATCCTATTAAGTGGGTGTCCTCCCTGGGTCTCTGACAAAATGACGGCCTTGACGACCTCCTGTGTGGCACTACGAGCAGTACACAGAGATCCTGTACAAGCCTGGAAGTTGGCAGCAGGACACCCTCCCTACCACCCGGAAGACAACATTGCTCACTAGAGTGAGAAACTTGGTCTTTTCACCTATTCTTTTTTGTTTGTTTGTTTGGATTTTTTATTTTTTATTTTATTTTAAAGAGTAAAAATAGCAGAAACAAAGATAGGAAAACAGTAACAAGCAAGAGTACATATAGTACAAGATTTCCAAAACAAGAAAAATTTAAAATATGTATTACATATTTTCATCATCAAATCTGTTTAGATTAATAGATATAGATATGTAAGATTGGTCAAACAATTAAATATTAACACTTTCAATAAACCTTAGTTTTTTTTTAACTCTTCCAAATGCGTTTTGTACTTAAGTCACTCTTGTAAAAAAATATAATAAAAAAATTATAGGGGTTGAGGATACAGAAAATGCAAGGTCCTGAGACTGATGTTTGGTACAAACCAAAATTTATTTATTTATTTCTTCTTTTGAGTCC